>JAEHOL010000146.1:0-10140 GCA_016432905.1 Hoplolaimus galeatus
CTATTTATCTTTGTCATACATTATAATTTGCTTATTTATTTGACTTTTTCCAAAACAGTTACCATTCCGCTTGCCTATCTGCTCTACAAGAAAGAGTTTGTTTGGGTTGTTCCCGTTCCAAAAAATGAAAAGTGTTGTTAAGGAAAGAACGGATGCTTTACGACATGACATGGCGCATTCCGCGTGAACAGATCCGCCTTCTTGAAGAGCGGCATCGGAAAGGCGTATGTTGAACAAAAGAGTCGGGTCCCTCTTTTGTTGAGACCCAAAGCGAATTGGCGCATCGAAAAATTCTAAAAATTTAAATGAAAATTTTTGGCTAATTACCTTAAAGAAATTTGCCAAATTTTGGATAAATAGATGATCAGAAACATCCCAAACCTACATGACAAAAGTGCGAAATTCAATAACCCAAAAATGCGTCAGCACTGTTCTTTAGAAGTCGGGTTCTCTGCAGTTGACCAAGTCATTGGAAAGCTTGTCGATCAGCGGTAGCATTGGCTCTAAGGCCAATTCCCGCCTGGAGGCCAAACAAGCGGTGGCCAACGGCGTGAAGTGCTCCTACAAGCGCTACACGCAGACTCGGAATGTGAACTTCAACAAGCACGACCTTGCACGGCTGAAGGAGCTGAAGATGATGGAGGTGGAGAATCTGAACAAGTTCTACGGCATCAGCTTCAACCAGCAAAATGAGTTCATCGTGCTTTGGATTCTGTGCCAGCGGGGGAGCCTGGAGGTTTGCCTGAGGGGTATTCATGGAATACGTATATTCTGTTCAGGATGTACTGTTCAACGAGGAGCTGAAGGTCAGCCGAAACTTCCAGGTGTCTTTCGCCAAGGATGTTGTAAAGGTGATCATGGTCTTGCTTGGGCTTTGGGTGGGAACTAAGGTGTTTGGGAAATTACCATAGGTATTTTGGGAAATTACCATAGGCTTTGGGTGGGAACTAAGGTGTTTGGGAAATTACCATAGGTATAGAAGAACACTAATTGGAAACTTTGACCTCATGGGTTTATGAAATTCGTAGAGTCGATACACAGTTAGGATCAGAATGATCAAATAGGAATTACTCTGAAAAGTGGATACATTCCCGAACGGGAATCTCAATCCAAAATTGGCCTTGTTGCTTCAGGGTCTGTACTACTTGCACACGTCGGGATTGCGCTACCACGGTTTCCTATGCCTGCAGAACTGCATTGTGGACTCCAACTGGAACGTGAAGCTGACCAATTTTGTCACCGATGAGATCATCGGGGAAAAGATGAAGCACAATGAGTTGAAATATGTAAAGGAAAGTGAACTGATGAAGCAGAAGAAAGTCAAAGAAAAAGAAAAGGAGCAACGAAAGGAGAAAGAGCCTGGGGGAGGAGGAGCCGATGAAGAAGAGAATGGAGTAGCAGGGAAGCAGAGAAGGAAGAGAGCGGCAGAGAAGCAGAGGAAGGAGGTGATCAGCACGGAGTCAGAGAGCAGACACTCGGACGAGGAAGAGCAGATCAACACGAGAATGCGCGACAAGAAGAACATCAAGAGTGAGTTTGTGGCTGGGTGGGTTCGATCACATTGTAAGCAGAGTTTGAGAAGCTGGAGTGGAGCTAAAATTTTTGGTAGAGCAGAGAGCAGATCTCGCAGATGAAGAAAGACTAAATTTCCCTGCAAATATGTGTAACTTTTAACAAAACTTACAATTGTAAGCAATGATATCGGCAAAAAATTGTTTTCATCAAATATTGCTTGTTAAATCTATAATAATATTTAGTCTTGGATATTGCCATAAAATGCCTTTAAAAATTTGATTTTGTATAAAGCTTTTTGTAAAAAAAACCATCTAAGGAAAATTAATTAAAACATAACTTGGGAGCATGGTGCAGGCGTGTAGGGACCAAAAAAAGAATTGGAAACCGGAACCTAAAATCTGCAAAAAATTTTGCTTGATTAAGAGTACATTCAACAAGCGCCGGAGATCATTCGCGAGTTTGTGTCCACAAAGCATTTGCCGACGGGAAGTCAGGCGGCGGACATGTACGGACTCGGGATGGTGCTGTACCAGATTCTGTTCAAGCTGGAGCCATTCTACGAGCGTAATCTGCAGCCATCAAGTGAGTTGCGGAATGGTAGGAGTAAAAAAGAAAATTTCCAATTTTTCAGAAATTCTCCAAAAAATCGCGCTGGCCAATGAGGATGATCAGCTTATTCGCCCGACGTTCCCAAATCAGCAACAGATTGCGCAAAACGAGGAAGCGTACAACCTCCAGCTGTTGTCGGTTCGTCCAAAAAAATTTAAATGCCTTTAAAAATGCTCCATTCAAGGCGCTTGAGGCATGCTGGCTGGAATTGCCGGAAATGCGTCCCAACATAAAACGCGTGAAGGGCATCGTGAACGCAAATCTGAAGTCAACGTACGCCAATTGTAATCGATCCTGAAAATACAAAATGCCAAAATTTAGTGGGAATGGATCCCTGGTGGACCAGATGATGAAGATGATGGAAGATGTGAGAACCGGAGGGGAATCGGGAACGGCATTTTCAAATTTGGCATTACTTATTTTACAGTACACCACCAACTTGGAACAACTCGTCAAGGAGCGCACCCAGCTGCTGGAGGAGGCACAAATGCAAGCGGATCGCCTGCTCAAAAACATGCTCCCGCCGTAGGCTTTTCGGGAAAGCAAACTTCCGTTAAAATGAGCATTTCTGGCACTTTTTGCCAATATTTCCGCAGCGATTTTGGAGAATAATAAAATATGACAGCTTTTTAATTAAAAATGTTTTGAAGCGAATCTCTGCGGCAGTTTGGTAAGTATTCACCATGCCCAAAAAGTTTTATTCAATCATTCCGATCTCGTTAAGTGATCTGAATGAATGTTTTGGGGAATTCCTTGGGCCCCCCCCCCTTCCTTGGGCCTTTGGGCCTTGGGGACCTCCCATCGTCAAAAACATAGCTTCAAATATAATATTAGGACGTTTATAATATTTTTGATAGAATGGTTGAGTTTATCTTTTAAACACTTGCAAATTTTATCGCAACGATATCATTCCGCGCAGATCGGTTGCGGACGACTTGAAAGCGGGCCGTGCTGTGCCTCCGCAGCTGTATCTGAACTCCACAGTGCTGTTTTCGGACATCCGCGGCTTCACCCGTATGGCCAGCCACTCCACCCCGCTGCAGGTGGTCAACTTCCTCAACGATCTCTTCAACGGCTTCGATGCCATCATCGTCAAGCACGATGCTTATAAAGTGGAAACGGTAAGCAGCAAGCCCAGAGGTGTTCGTTCATGAGCCGGATTTTTTTGCCAGCAGCTGGGGTCGAAGTTTTTTGGCGAAAAATTTAGTGGCTGAAAAATTTTGGGCCACCAGGGTCAGCCCCAGGGTTTTAAAAATCCGGATTTTTTAAGGATGTTCTGAGCCTGATCTGATCTGGCTTTCCGGATTACTCAAAATGATTTGAGCCTGCTCTGATCTGAAAAACTGCATCAGATCAGGATCAGATCATTTTGAGATGGATTAAAACCCTGGTCAGCTCATGGACACCTGTCAACTTTCAGCAAGTGTTAAATCGAATTTTGATGGTGATTTGTTGTGCAGATTGGCGACGCCTATATGATTGTGTCGGGCGTACCGCGCGACAACGGCAATGCCCACGTGCAACACATTGCGGACATTGCACTCAAACTGCGCGTTGTAAGCTTTTTAATAATCGGAGAAGCAATACAACCGATAAAATTATGCAAAATTGTCAAATCCTTTCCACTATTTCTTATAGTGCATTTGATAATGAGATCCAGCATTGACATGAGGGCTGCTAAACAAGTTACTCACTCAATTTTTTGTCGTTTCAGAAATTTGTATTTGGCAAAGGTAGTGCTGTCCCGGTTCGGTTTCGGGTGTCGGAATTTGAAAATGGCAGCCCGGGCCAAAAGTATTTCCGACCGCTCCGCTCCGGGCCTTACGAGTTTAAAAAATTACGAAAATTCGGAAAAATTTCTGTATACCTGAATAGAAGAGAGCTTGTCGGAGCTGAAATTTAAAGGGTCAGAGCTCGGAGCTGGGGCGCAAATTGTGGCCTAAACAACATCGGTCAAAACATCTCAAAAAATAAAATGTGGATAAAATATATCATAATTTTTAGCTCTAGAAGTTTAACAATGTGTCCGTGTGATATACTGAATCGTTTGTGTTTAAAGTACGCTTTGGTTTAGTTCGTCTCAAACTTCAAAGTTGCGCATCGTCCAGACGAGATCATGATGGTGCGCATTGGCTTCCACAGTGGATCCGTTGCCGCCGGAGTGGTCCGTTTACCGTTTATTTGACAATTTGCCATTTTCACTGCCAAATTTAAGATTGGAATGGCTGCTCCCCGTTACTGTTTGTTCGGCGACACTGTCAACATGGCATCCCGAATGGTATTTTGCCAAATTATTACACGCCTCCCTATAATAGCCCAATCTCCCCGTAATAGGAATCAAGCGGTGTGGCCAACAAGATTCAGGTGGTCATTTTTGATTAATCGCATTTTAAAGATGCAAGCTCTGCGCAAGGCCTATTAATCCGAAAATAGAATTTTATTATAAAAAATTTAATTAAACGAATTTTGCCTGAGGGCAGAGTGCCCAAAAACCTATGGGCCAATAATCGCATGTTTTTTGCAGATCAGTGAGTCATCGCAGAACTTGCTGAAGTGCTTCTATCCGCAATTTATTGTGCACGAACGCGGAAAGGTGGAAATCAAAGTAAGGCAGGCTGCGGGAAAATGTCCATTCAAAATATTAATGCCGGCTGACTGTAAAATACCGTATCCCATCCGTCTAAAGGGCAAAGGCGAGTGTACGACGTACTTTCTCGAAGGCCGGGAACAGACACAGAACATTACGCCACTTCTGATGCATACGGTGGGCTCCAGGAAGAAGTAACGAACAAAAAGAACATATAACAACACAAATAAAATCAGCTTTTTATAATAATAAAAACACCATTCCTTCATTCGTACGACCCGTGAAATTTTCCAAAGTAAATTATTGAAACGGATTCTCTTCCACAGTAATCCTTTTTAAACATCCATTTCTGTAGTTTTATTTTAATAAATACCGTATTTCCCTTATGTTTACGGCCATCTCACGCTGTTGCGGAACAAGGGAAAGAGTCTGGTTTTTTAAACATTGGGCCTCGAATTATTCCTCAAATTATTTTCCTCGAATTATTCTCAGGGAGTATTTTTGGTGAAGCAGAATACAAATCCACCGGTTCAAGAGATCAGTTCTAACTTTGTTTTCGAAATTTTTTATATGCTTTCAGGGGTGGATTATTATTAAAGGCCTTAAATTTTTTAACCTCCTCAGAGCTGGACTTGTATTAAGCGAAGTACGGTAATAAGAAATATTGGGAAATTTGAGTTCCTATTATATCTTTTCATTTTACAGTAATATTCATACTATGAACGATGATCAAAAATGTCCTCTTTGTGTTTCTAATACCTAATAAGCGGATACTCATTTGGGCCGGTACTATAAGAACTTGGTAGATACCGTGTTTGTGTTTGAGAATTCTGAAAAACCGAGCCAGCGTTATCTGGTATGCACATTTTTTAATTTATTGAATGCCGTTTCCGCAAAGTTTTTAGTCCAAAATCATAATGGCACCTTTTTGTGTTGTGTACTAAACAATCAACAACCAATAAACACCTAGCACTAGTACTGTGCTAGGGTTACTGTAATTTTTATGTATTTATTAATAAATGAAATCATTGTTGTACCAGATTCTTATAATACGGGCCCTGCTGCTGCGTGATCGACCCATCGAAATTGTCAGATATACTATATGTATCTGTATCCCGACATTATGTCTAAACTTTAAACAAGTTTTCCAAAGTGTTGGGGAAAGCTCCTGATCGTAATTTTTTGGAGTGATTAAAATGAAATGATTTCAAAATTTATTGACATATTCCGAAGTCTCCGCAACCCGGCTTTCGGTCAAGAAAGGCCGGCGCTTAAATTTTGAGTTACCGTAACCCGGAGCCGGAATTTTCTTTTTCCCAACACCGCCTTTCGATTTTTGTACCGAACAATTTCATATGTCACCGCTTTCTATCGATCCAATACCACAGCAGAATTCAATATGCTCTTATGCTCATTCTCACCACCACACCACTGTTAATTAAGTGATCCATGATCCATCTAATCATCAGAATGATTTGATTCTGAGTTGATCTGAGCTCCGGATTCTAATGATTTGATCTGAGCTCCGGAGCAAGATCGGATCAGAACAATAACCACATCAGAACAGGACGATCAGATCATTCTTAAAAAATCCGGATCACTTACACCACACCACGAATCTGGGTAGAGCTTTGGTTCAATAATTACAGATTGTGATTGATGAATAATTTATCGCTGCATAAAGGCCAATGGTTTTAACCGGATTTGAGTCGGGGTACGGAATACGGTAAATTTGCAATGGGCTCCGAACCTCGTTTAAAAAACAAAGCCCCATGTTTCGACAGCAAAATTTATTTGGATTAAAGATAAGCTTTCGATCCTTTCTGAAACCGGGCATACGGTTCAAAATTTAAAATTGCCCCGAAATGTGTTTTATTAAAATATATAAGGCCTTGGCATTCCTTCCGGAGATTAGGATGCAAAATTCGTGATTTACAAAAGACAAAAAACGCCTCTAAGCGTTGTATGTACGATGATTACACATATTATGTATTATCATTACTTTTTTTACATTTTATATATTTTTGTGTGTTTGATTTTTTAATATGTGTTTACAATCAGTTTAATCTCTGATCACTCTCATCGATTTGTTATTGTATTTTGTTTTTTTGCTTCTCAGTTTGGTCTAAAATTATTGTATTTTAACCTCTCAATCTCAGCAGGACGAGTGTTTATGCAAAGCCGAATACGGTAGTTTTAAAAAAATGATAGAGAACGATTTAAGAAAAAGTTTGGCCCAAAAAATGTCGCGAAGCTTTTGTTTTTGTGCCTTGCGACCTCAAGATTTATAATTGCACCAGTTGTGAGTAAAATTTTAAGTGAAATTTTTGGAACTATGTCATTTTGGTTGCGCGACACTTTGTCTAATGGGATGGTCGACATTTTGTTTTCGACAGTTCATATTTTGGGAATCTGCGTTAAAAATCCCACATATTCCTCAAAACCCAAAATGTGAAAAAACTGAAAATTGCCGCTGAATTTGCTCCAGAAATGTGTTGCGCACTTTCCAGTGTTTGTTCGTAGTGTTTGTTCGTTCGCCGGTTTGAAAACGGATTTTCAACGGCCCCCGCGGGCATAGATAAATACACATCACCATTGGCGGACCAACTTCCGCCGATAGTGACGGTGTGTGACGACTGTTAGCTGTTGTTAAGCATTTGTTTGCGAGCCGTATGCCCTGGGGGCCCTTTTTCCGGCACCTTTTTTGGTGCTTTCAATGATGGGTGGATACGGCGAGGGATGTGCGGAGGCCGGAGGCCACCTATGCACTATTCCAATGCTAATCCCTATCCCCCTATCTCTTCATCCCACTCATTTTTTGTTATTATTCCCAAATACGGTAATCAGACGGTAATTTGTAGGCGAATATCATTATTGGCCTACAATTGGGACGGATCATCCGGCCCAAATTGGCCGGAGGCGATAAGCGAAAACTCCGTTTTTGGCCCTTTTTCTTTCGTCACAGTCTGTGTCCACTTTTTTTCCCTCAACAGCCGACACCATTCACACAAACGCCACGAGATGAAATACGCACTTTTAGAATTAGCTAGATATAATCATCATTATCAGCAGCAGAGTTGGGAATTGGGATTCCATTTCAGCTTCCACTTTTTACAATACATACATCAGTAAAATTTACAGTCCATAAAATGAACTTTTCAAGGGTGCGATGATGTAGCTTTGCGATGCCCATTAACAATTTTTCGGCAATTTTTGTTTAAAAATGGAAATTTTTGGGGAAATTTTCCTGTAATTTTTCTAAAAAAAATCAGAAATAAACATTTGAGCGGCATTTTTTGTTTGAGCAAAGTTGAAACGGTGCTGCAATGGGGTCGCCTCAACAATTAATTAAGCTGAGCTTTTTGTGCCTAATGCCTCTGGCAATGCGAATTATTGGATTATTGTCTGCGAAAATGGCACCGAAAGTGCATAAAAGCCGGATGAGGCTACAAAAAGCCGTCGAGAGTTGGCGTTTTGGCGTGACTTTGCTTTGCAAATTTGTTGTCAATTTGGTGCGCATTTTGCCCACCCACCCGCTAATCAGACTTTAATTAATTTGAATTTTTCCTTCTCACATCAGAGTGACAGAACCCTACACTCAATTCACAAAATATTCTGGCAAAATATTTTCAGAGTTAAAAATTGCGTTTAAATAATATTTTAAAATGGACAATTCATCCCAATTCTGTTGGATTCTGCTCCACATCATATGCATCGTCGCAGTTTTGAAGCAGCCAACCGAAGCAGAAGGCAGTCGAATATCGTTTGCTCGTGACGGATACCCATCAATCGATCTTCGAGTTTGACTTTTTGCACACTTTCCGTAAATGGTGATGGTAAAAACCCACAGATCCGCCTGCCAACAAGCGTTAAACCTTCAAAGAGCGAAGCCAAAGGCCAGAGACGGTTTTTCAAAATTTCCGATTTTTATCGTTTCGGAGCCGAAGCCAAAAGAAAACAGCCGAATTCGGCTCCAGCTTTGACTTGGACCGGCCGCTCCTTACTTCCCGAGGTCCTAAAAAAACCGACGACCCTTCAAAATTCCCGCCACTGGCCGTACGATGCTTTATATACGATGGCTTTGCAGCTCTTCGACTGGCTGATCGCCGAGGCATCTTCTTCCTCAGCTGATGGTGAAGAGCGAACTGAAGAGCTTGCGGTGGAATGCTACACCCAGCTGGACGAGTCCTTCCTGAACCCGGATGTGCTGTACCGGCTGGACAACCGCAACCAGTTGCGCGGCCGAGCGTGCATGTTGCGCATTCCGACGGGCGTGCGCTTCACGCTGGAGAGCATGTTTACCATCAGCGATGAGGTGGTGGTGATGTGTGGCAAGGATGCAGCCGGATCCCGGAAACTCGAAGTGTTTTTTGGCCCAAAACACCGGATTTTTAAAATCCGGAATCCCGATCCCGGAATTGTTTGACCGTCCGGCTGAATCTCTTGTGGAAAAATTGCCTTTCAAAGCATTTTGCAGAGTTATGTGTCCGTGATGGCCGGCTCTTCGCAGACTTACATGCCGGTTTCGACTGGGCCAATCCACGCAGGTTTTAAAATTGATATTGCCACAATTCCAAGAAGCATAATAAATTTTATTCTTATTGACAGATGAGCCAGATCTGTTTGGACCATGGCATGTGCCCTGCAGGTTGGCCTACCTGGTGTTTAACGCCAAAGGCATCGGCGATTTGGAATGGCTGAAATTCCGACTGTCCAAAGAGACCGAAGAGGACCGACAAAGTGCCGACCCGATGGAATGCTTTGGCGATTTGGGCTATCAGCAAATTGATGACTTGGAGAATGGCGATCAATAATTGGCCTATAAAACGTGGAAAAACATTGGCTATTGCTCCGTTTAAGGCTTTGGTATTTTAAAATTTCGATTTCGGCTCCCTTTTCAAATTTAAACTGATAGCTTTTTCCAAGTTGAGTCTTGGCCTAAGTTTTGTCCTGGGCCTGGGCTTCAAATTTTCGTCGATAATTATTAGTCCTTTCAAATTCCGTGTCCGGGTTCGTGCTCGACAGTTTCAACTTACGGCTTCAATTCCAGTTCTATGTTTCCATGGACAACAAGAATTAGCCGTTTTATTAGAGTGGCGCGAGACCGATTCCGAGACCGAATCGAGCTTTTTCTGTTTTTTTTTGCCTAATTCTCGGTCTTGGGCCTTTAGGTTTCGGCTATTTTCGGTCTCGGAAAAGCCGAGAAAACTGAAACGAGTTTTTTGCCCATTTCTCGGTCTCGTTTCTCGGTTTGGTGGTCTCGACCAGTCTCGGTTTTTCCAAAATTCTCGGTCTCGCGCCATTACTTCACGGCTGAATCAACGGTCAAAGGAAATGTCCCCAAGGAATGCTAAAATACAAGCAGATAGTTCATCCCAAAATGCGCCAAATTCAAATTCAGTATGATAGCACAATTCCTGTTCCCCCAC
>JAEHOL010000147.1:0-10123 GCA_016432905.1 Hoplolaimus galeatus
ATTATAATGGTCGCTACATAATGGCCCGCTACATAAAGGGGTGTACCGGGTTAGAGTACGCCACGGAAATCCGGCATCCTAACAGTAAAAAATATATTTTAAAAATAGCAAAAAGTTCGATTATTGTCCCCATCCTTGGGATAAGGATGTGGACCAAAAAATGTTCCATTTATTTGTTGGTGAATAATTGCCGGGGGCTCCGGTTGGAAATGGCAATGAGCAGTTTGATATGCATCACTCCTTTTTTATGATGACTGGTCCCTCCTCCCACACCCTTTTCTGGTTGTGTGTATTTATTTTAGTGAGCGATCCCCTTATGTGATCTGTGGTCGATCCTTGTATTTAAGCGCCTTGGAGTGTAGGGTATTTCATCCCATTCTTCCATCTGTTCTTTGGTGCGAATAAACACTGCTCTCAATCTATCAAGTTCTCAGTAAGCAGTACAGTGCCTCGGCATCGGTCTCTAAGTCCAGTCGGTCCCCTCTCTCACCACCAACAACAGTTCTGTCTCTCCCTCTCTCTGTCCCTCCCCTCCCCCTGAGTGTGAGAGTGACGACGACACGTGGCGCTCCTGGTAAAACGAACGACGGACTGACAATGAGTGAGCCAATGAGACAGCAACTTGGGCCCGCGCTTAGAGTGCTGCGCCGACATTTAACCACCGCTCAAGAACATCTGAGAGGTGATGTCCCATTTGGCCCGAGAAAAGGTTCATCTCAGGCGCACACTGCACCGAATGGAAATTCAGGTAAATCGTTGGCGCGTGTTAATGGCCGGCTTAGCTGGTGATCAGCAACAAGTCGAGCAGGGGTTATATGATGCGTTTATCAGGGATGATAAACATCTATCGGAATGGATGGAGAAAGGTTACGAGGCGCTAGCTGAGATTGCCGTAGCCATCGAAGAATCCGAATTTGATGTGAACGATGTCCCGGAAGCGGAAGGACTCGCGGCAAATGCTGCGGTGGTTGGGCAACAACCACAAGCAGCAGTGGTTGAGCAACCACCAGAAGCAGCGGTTGGGCAACAACTAGCAGCGGGGGTTGGGGCACCAACCACCAGCAGTAGCTCAAGGTGGCGTAGCGGGAGCTGCCGGCCTTGCTAGACCGGCAGACCATGGGCAAATGGTTCGTTTGCTAAAATTGAGTCTACCCAGTTTCGATGGTGACCCACTTGAATGGCCACCATTTTGAGACTCATTCCAGCACGCTGTGGATAGGCAAGCAATTGAGCCTGAGGACAAGCTCAGTTACTTGATGATGTGCCTAAAGGGAAAGGCCAGGAAGGCTGTTATTGGGTATAGGGGTGGTGAGAACTACCAAAATGTGGTGGACACCCTTAAGAGACTTGAGACTTTTCGGGGATCAGAAAGTTATTGCTGAAGCTCTTCTGGGAGAGCTTATAGGACTTCCAATGGCAACCGATTCAGTCGAGTCAATGCAAGCCCTAAAAGAAAGTTTGGTACGGATTTGCAGGCAACTGGTGGCCTTAGGCCATCCGGAGCACGATCCGTTAATGTACCAAACAATACGCTCTAAGCTACCGGATTCGGTGCTTAAGGAGCTTATTCAGATGCAGCGCGCTGAGGGCCGGGACTGGCAGGTGCAGGACTTACGAAAGGGGCTAGGGGAGCTAGTATCTATTCGCGAAGAGGTCCAGCGCTGTTTTAAGCCCTACCGGAAGGGTAAGGAGCGCGAGGAGCGCAAACAGGCTACCGGGAGGGCAGCAAGCCAGAGCAAGAATCTGGTGCCGTTTTTGCCGTTCCGGCTACAAACTTCTCGGAAAGAGGGAAGAAAATACAAAATAAAAAGGGCATTAAATGCTTATTTTGTGATGGCAATCATTGGGCATCGGAATGCGACAAGCTAGCTTCCAAAGACGCGAGGCGTCTTTGGATTATGAAGGAGCAGAGATGCTTTCAATGCCTGAAGAAAGGGCACATGTCCACAGATTGTGGTGCCAAAGGGTGCGCATTGTGCGGAAAGGGGCATAACCGCGCAATATGTCCGCAGACCTTCCAGAAGGAAGGGAAGAGCACCGGGAAATCCTGGAAAGGGGACAAAGGAAAGGCCCGGGAAGCGGGAATCAATGCGGTAAGCGCGGAAAACGGGCAAATAGTTGCCGTTGTCTCCGCGCACCAGCCGAAGAACGCATTGCTGATGGCTGCTTGGGTTTCTGTGTTCACAGCACAGAATCCCACAAGGAAGGCCAAGGCACTGGTGATGTTTGACACTGGATCACAGGTGTCTTTCATCACGGGTGCCTTAATAAAACATTTAAGCCCACCCAAGGTGGTGGATGAATATTTGATGATCACCCCCTTCCATAGTGAGGTACCGATCAAGCTTCGATCACCTCAATACGCTATACAGATGGCGTTGGAGGGTGGGGAATCCATGGAGATCGTTCTCTCCCGTTCAGACTGGCTTGTCCCGTCAGTGCATCGCGCTGATCTAAACACCGGGAGGGTGGAAGTGATGGATGAGAAACCCCACATTATCATCGGCATTGGTGAGTTTTGGGAATTTTTCGTACGCTGTGAGCAGATAGGCACCCATCTCTTCCAAATACACACCCGGGTGGGCCCGGTGCTATGTGGAAGAAGGGTGGAGGGTGGGTTACCCGCGCAAGAAATGGTTGGGACAAATATGGTATTGGGGGCACCGTCCGAGGCTCCACAACCTGCATCCATCCTCAGTCTGTTGGGGGAGGTGGAGGCACCTATCTCCGAGACAGATATGACCCGGGACATGTGGTCATTGGATTTGATTGGGATTAGAGATGATCCCAGAATTGATGATGATGAAGTAGCCCAGAAGCTGCTTTGGGAATCGATCGAACGGCTCCCGGATGGCCGGTACCGGGTCGGGTGGCCATGGCGGGAATTCCCGCCCGAAATTCCCTCCAATTTTGCAATGGCATTGCGCAGGCTGAGTGCTTTGCTGGGAAAGTTGAAAGGGTGCCCTGAGCTGCTTGAGAAATATGAGCAGACTTTCCGCGAGTATCTCGGGATGGGTTACATTGAGGAAACGGAGAGAAGGGAGGGACACCCGGAGCATTATTTGCCCCACCACTGTGTGGTGACGAAAAAGTTTCGCGTCGTGTTTGACGCTTCCGCGCGGATGAAGGGGCAGAGAAGCCTCAATCAGTCGCAGTACCGGGGAAAATCATTAGTGCCAAAGGTTCCAGCACTATTGATGCGTTTTCGGTTGCCAAAAATTGCTTTATTAGCTGACGTGCAGGCGGCCTTCAATCAGTTGGATTTGAAGGAGCGTGATCGCGAATTTGTGAAATTTTTATGGGTCAAAGATTGGTCTAAACCCCCCACTAAAGAGAATTTGGTGGTGTATACCTGGGCAAGTGTACCATTTGGGGTGATCTCTGCCCCATATTGCCTTCAACAGGTGGTGCAATGGCATCTGTTGCATGAAGGATCGGATTTGGCGCGGGAATACGCCGAAAACGCATATGTGGACAACTTTTTAGCCCTCTGTGAAACGCCTGAAGAGGCGGTTCACAAGTACAAAGAGGGTAAAAAATTGTTTCGCGCAGCAAAAATGAACATGCGTGAATACATTTGCAACAGCGAATGGGTTATGCGGTCGATTCCCGTTGAGGATCGACTGGATAAGGATGACCCAACGGTATTGGGAATACCATGGGATGTGAAAAGGGATGTCCTCAGTCTTTCCTTGGGGAAGGGAGTGAGTGAAGGCGCACCCACGAGACGGAAGGTACTCAAGAGCATTGCTTCCGTTTTCGACCCCCTCGGGCTCCTTTCTCCTTGCCTTCTGCCCCATAAGATGTTCCTACAGGGATTGTGGGAAAAAACAATGGGATGGGACGAGAAGATTGGCGGAGAAAGGGAGGGGGAATGGAAAGGGTTGGCAAGTCTGCTGGAGGTAGAGCCAATTCAAATTACCCGTAGGGGGATCCCGGGAAGGGATTGCGCATTTCAAATACATGTGTTTGTTGATGCGAGCAAGGACGCCTTCGCTGCGGCATTGTACCTACGCTCAGAGCGGGATGCGCGAGTACAAGTTGAGCTGTTCTTCGCTAAGAGCAGACTGCGCCCGCGTAAGACGGAGGTGACTATCCCAAGAATGGAATTGCTGGCAATGACCATAGGGATGCGCATGCTCAGGTTCGGGGAAGAAGAGCTGAAACTCCCACTCACTCAGCGGGTGATCTGGGGAGACTCCCAGCCCGTTTTGGGATGGGTGGCTTCCCGAGAAACGCAGGGGCGATTCGTGGAGAATCGCCTGCGCGAGGTTCGCGAACTGGGGGTGGGTGTACGCTTCAAGTACGTACCCACTGAACAAAATCCGGCTGACGTAGCTAGCCGAGGTTGTTCACCGGATGAGCTTCGTCGCCATCCCTTGTGGTGGCATGGACCAGCCTGGTTGGCTGAACCAGAGGATAAATGGCCGGGGGTTATGGAGGTCTCCGCCTACTCGGGAGGAGAGGAGGACGCAGAAGAGGAGATGGGAGCCTTGGTTACCTCGGCGCTAGCTTTGTGCAGTCCGTCGATGCCGTGGATTGAAATTGGCAATTTCAATCGGTTCAGCCCACTCATAAAGACGGTGTTAACCGTTTTTCGATGGGTAAAAAGAGCTATGGAACGATGCGGACGTCTTCCGGATTCGGAGGATATCCGAAACATATCCAGGGAGGGTCCTTGGTCAGCAACGGAGGTTGCTTTGGCAGAGAGAGCGCTTATCCGAATAGCGCAGCAAGAATGGGGGAAATATGTCCGTTCTCGCAAGGATGTGCTTGAGACGGAGAGGGGGCAGGATAAGATCATTCGGCTGACCACTCGGTTGGGGAATAACCACGGGGTTGGCGGAATTTCGAGTCCGGTTGTCCTTCCAAAGGGATCGGCTTTGGGTAAGTTGATCCTGCTGGATATGCATGAACGGATGTTGCATGCGGGTCCAGAAACCACGCTGACTGAGTTTTTATCCAAGTATTGGATGCCACAGGCTCGGTTGGCATTGAAGGGGGTGATAAGGCACTGTATGAGATGCAGGCGCATCAAGGGGCCGGCATTTGCCCTCCCTCGGATGCCACCTCTTCCTGCAGATAGGGTGAACCTTTCTGCACCCTTTCAGAGTGTTGGAATTGATTACTTGGGTCCAACCAACACTCGCCTAGATGGTGAGCTCAAGAAGGCATGGATTGTCTTAATCACATGTTTTGCCACAAGGGCCATCTATCTAGAACCTGTGCTTGATTTGAGCACTGCCTCCTTTTTGGAGGTATTTCGTCGCTTTTGTGCAAGGCGTGGTGTGCCCAAACGTGTGTTAAGCGATAATGGAACCACATTCACATTGGCGAGGAGGGTCATCCTTGCCGAAGGTGCTGGGGTAGGTATTGACAAGGAATGGCACGATTTCTTGGCAAAATATCAGATAGAATGGCGCCATATTCCTCAATTATCTCCCTGGCAGGGAGGGGTGTATGAGCGAATGGTTGCGCTAGTAAAGGATGTGTTTAAGAAGGAGCTGGGGAGGAGGGTGTTGCCTTTCCCTGAGCTTGTCACATTTGTGGCCGAAGCCGAGAGTTGTATCAATTCTCGGGCTCTAACTTGGGTCTCAGAGGATACCCAGGATTTGGTGCCGCTGCGCCCAATTGACTTTCTCATTCCCAGAGGACAGGTAGGGGTTGAGCCTGCCAATAAAGGGGAGGATGGTTCGGATCCTGAATGGGAGTCCGCGCCTCCGGATCAGGCAGCACGACTAAGGAAGCGCTGGCAGGCAACAAAGGCTATTTTGGATGGTTTCCGCCACCGTTGGGAGAAGGAGTATCTATTGCTTCTCCGTGAGCGGGGCGGGTGGACCCATAAAGGCCCGCGTAGTCAGCACTTCCGGGAACCCGAGGTGGGGGAAGTGGTGCTTTTGGGTTTGGAGAAAAGGCCCAGGAATCATTGGCCTTTGGCCAGAATTGTGGAGTTGTGCGGGGCCAAAGGGGCGATAAGGAATGCCTGGATCCGGCTGAGTACGGGGCAGACGTTGTGCCGGCCAGTCAGCGTCTTATATCCGATGGAGGTCGGAGATAAAGGGGCTGACCGCTCCGCAAATGCTGGGTCCTTGGTGAGGGGTCCTGAGCTGACGACTGATCCGGTGTTTGCTCCTAGGGAGGTAGTTCAACACCCCGATGGAGAGGAGGAACCCGGAGAGCGACGGGCCAGGCCGAGAGGCCGTCAGGGGAGAAATAGGAAGAGGGATGGTGATCCACCTAAGGGAAGGTGCCATGGGATGGTTACACGTGCGCTGACGCGCGCCGCGGGTGGGCTTCTTCTGATCTTATTATTTCTCATTGGGTTGCCCAGCTCAGGGTCTTTACCAACGATGGTGGTTGGAAATGGTAGTGTTGGGATGACACTTATCCAGAAGGAGACAATCCATTGTTCGGATTGTACCATTAAATGTGTGAAGGAGGGTGTTTCCATTACAGTGCCTACCCGGTTTTCTCGGTTTGAGCTGTGCTGTGGGGCAGACAGGCACTGTATGGTACGTAACTATGCTCCCTTTACTGTGATGACACTGACACAGGATGTGTTGGTGTCTGAGTACAGATGTGATGGCACTTTCTGAGACAGAAATGGCAGGACGGAGATGGCAGAGGTCACCTGTCCAGCATGGGATATGTGCGAGTTGATCACGTGCTGGTTTTGCCTTGACCGGTTAGCCAATCCGGATTGTAGATCGGATCTATCCATGGAGTTGGTGACAATGGGTATTGTTGCCACTTTAATGATTTTTTGTTGGGTGCTCACTTGGGTTAGGATTTGCGGGACAATTGCTGTTTGGGTGTTGCGCTGGGTTCTACGGGTACCCACTGGGCTGTATCTGTGGATTACTCGGCCGAGGGATGGAAAGGAGAGGCCGTGTCAGGCCCGGGTACCACTTCAACAAGATCGGGCATTCCCTTACCCTAGGAGGGGAAGAGGGATCGGAGATGGTCCGGAGTGGATTTTAGATATGTGCCGAATACACGCTATTGGTTGGCGTGTGGGAGGAACGGATGGATCTGGTCGGGTCGTTTCTAAAACATCTCCGACGGAAAGTTGTTGGAAAACGAAAAACGGCACAGAATGTTGTGTGCAGAGTTCCACAACCCTGACCTTGCTGGCGGTAGGCCAGCCAGTTCAGTTACTGATGCGGGATCCCCGCGACAGGGTGATGGGCACTTTAGAGTTGTCCATGGTCTCACTGAAAATACATTGTTTTCCGCGGACGGAGCGTTATTTGCGCTCGTACCGTGTCGAGACGACCTCTGTGAAGAGGTGTCCTAAGGCAGGGAGTTGCGTTGGGGAGACGTGTGAGGAGGTGAACAAGGGAGGGGTGTCGGTCCCGGAATTAGACTCCGTTTCGAGATGTCCGGGATTTTCCCAATGTACAGGCTCCTGCAGTTTTTGGGGATGTGACTGCGCCCTTCCGGGAAGTTCCTGCATTTTTTACAGGCCCCATGCCCTTCCTCTTTCGGAGAAGGTGTATGAACTCTTCTCTTGCCCCAGCTGGGAATTTAAGGTTGGGTTGAGGGTCCGTCTGGAGACGGGTGGGGGCCCCGGGGAGGAAATGGAGACCTCCCTTATCCCTGGCATGACTTGGGAGTGGGGGAATGCCAGCTTTACTGCAATAGCCATTTCCCAGGCCCCAGCCCCCATTTTGTCTGGTCAGTTTTTGACAGATGGGGAGAATGTGGCTTTGGTGGAGGGATTCCACTCGGGGCTGATCTGTCGGGATCAGGCCGACGCCCTTTTATTTAATAATTGTTCACTCGGACCTGAGGAATGCCCCAAATGTTGGCCCATTCATGATCATGGGCGGGTTGATTGCCAGTGTCGGCAGTCTAACTTGGAACAGCTGATGGGTGTTCCGGAGAATAGACTGCCGGTGGAAATGGCAAGGCTGGTCTTGGAAAATTCCGGACGAGATGTGTTCTCTGAGGCGGGGTATGCGCCGCTCCAGATGCACGTACAATTCCACGGGCTGAAGTTATCAGTCCGTGAAGACCGAACGGGGTGCCAGGTGAAGTCAGGAGAGGTGCATGGGTGTTATTCATGTATCACTGGTGGAGTGCTTCCGCTGGAATGCCGGACTGATTTTGGCACAGCGTTAGGTGAGCTGAAGTGTTCGGGAGGCATTGCAGCGGCGGTGCCATGTCGGGAGGAGTGGACAGCGCACAATGTAACCCTTGCCTTTGGGAGGGCGGAGGTTGACCTGGAGTGTACCTTTGGGTGCCCGGGTGGGGTGGAGGAGGTGCACGTGAGGGGTCACTTGCGGTTTGTGCCAAAGCTGGAGCAGGAACAGCTGAGTGGCGGGAGGTCGCTTATGCTATTTGTCCCCCCTGGGAATGTTACGGGGTGGTGGGGGCGAGTATGGGATGGGTTCGATTGGACTGACCTTTTTCAATACTTGTTTTCCCCCTTTCATTTTGTTCTGATCGGTTTTGGCGCATTGCTGTTTGGCGCAGTCATTTTTCTCATTATTCGGTTCAATCCAGCCCTGAGGGCATGGAGAATTGGCTATCGTCTTCTTTTTCTTCTTTTCTTCGAATTCTGATTGTTTTATTTCCTCTTCTCCTATTGATACAACAGGCTGATTTGATAACGCTTGTGCATCAAGTTTTAATTGCTGCTAAAAGAATAACGGCTAATATAAAAGATTTAACAAGGTGTATAATAAACTATCAAATGTATTAAAGATACTTCTTTGTCCACATCCTCGATAGAACTTGGAGGCGCGCTAATAACCGCTGACTGAATTCAAGAAAAATATAAGTAGTAAAACATAAAAGAAATTTTTCTTATGCAAACACCTCCGACTCATCTCTCATTCAAGTTCACAAACAACAGTAGTGCACAGGGAGGCACTGGAGGCCAGTGGTGTAATAATAATAAAGTCCCCATTGTCGATTTTTCTAGCCATTTTCCTCTCTTGTCAAGAGGATAAAAGTAATTTTAATAAGAAGATGGTCAATTTCCTAAAGAAAAATCTCAAATTTTTCGCGGAGGTGCCCATAAATAGGCACCACCTCCCAGTTTCCAAGTTTTAGAGAAGTTTAGGAAATATCGTAATAAGATAACGAGATTTTTACTATATTACATTAACATCTGTCATATTTTCAGTTTTTTGCCCCTTTATTGGCAACCTCTGTAGACTGGACTGGGAATGGTCCAACCACTAGTTTCTGACACTTATTAATAAGTAAGGGTTTTCAAGAAAGGAGTGACCATAAAACTTGTTTTTATTGCATTTTTTAACCATTTTTTACATCAGGGGGTGGGGTGCTGGAGCCATCATCAGCTCTACTTCCTCTTGTCTACGACCATGAAAAATGGAAACTTCTGAAATGGAAGCTTTATTCGTTACACCTTTTTTGTTTTTTGCAAAATGGAACATTTGTAATGAACTTTTAAAGAAAAAATTAAATTTTGCCGCGCTGAACTCCAGTAAAAAAAGCATTTTAGAAACGCTTTTAAAAATAGCCCCCCCCCCTCCGTAAGAGATCCATTTATCCCATTGGCTCATTATAATATACCAGAAACAGAATTTTTGTTTAAAATTATGTAATTTGCACTTGGCTATTTAAACATCCTCAAAAAGCATCGTTATTTCTGTATACTGTATTAACAACTCACCTGGCTTAATAATTGTTCCTGGCGTTCTTCTTCTTGCATTTTTCTCTTCAATTGCAAATCTCCGCCCTCGCAGTTGATATATGTACTGAATTTGCCCGACCAAAACATCCACTTAAAAATATTGGATAAATTTTTTTAAAGTATAAATCATACGTGTACAAGGGGTGGACAAAAATTTTGCCCATATGACGTACGATTCGACCAGGGGGGTGGACGCGGGCCGATTTTCAATACGACGCTCTATTTTCGACAAAAAATCGAACCAGGCTTGTAAAACCGTGATATTTTGTGCCTGTGGGGCATAAAAGTGCAAATTTTCGCGATTTTTTGCCTAAAAATGTGAAATTTCGCGATTTTGCTCGAATTTTTGGATACATTAGGGGTACGGCGGTGTCGATAGGCGCCGTCGGGAAAATTTTTGCGAAAATTGACTACCTTTTCTTAAGAAAATTTTATTTTTTTTGCGCGTTTTTTAAC
>JAEHOL010000148.1:0-10096 GCA_016432905.1 Hoplolaimus galeatus
GAAATAAAGAGAGCAGAAGCGCAGGCACTACGAGATGCCGACACAGCGCTATGACGATCGATGGTGAGGGTAAGCGCAGGCACTAAGAGATGCCGACACAGCGCAACAGCAATACAAATAAGATGAAATAATGAGCGGAGAAGCGCAGGCACTACGAGATGCCGACACAGCGCTATGACGATCGACGGTGAGGATAAGCGCAGGCATTACGAGACGCCGACACAGCGCAATAAGAGATAGATAACAATGGAGGTGGGGAAATAATCGCAGCACGTAGAAAATTCATCCGCGCGAGACCTGTTCTTCGTCCTCGTCTTCACCTCCGCCACTATCCTCAGAAGGCAAGTTGCTGCGAGTGTTGGTGAAATGTTCATCCGAGCTAGAAGACCGCGAAGTAGGTGGTGGGTTCAACCTCATCTTGCGGTCATCCTTTGAAGTCTTCAATCGAGCAAAAGTCCTTGTCACGGCAGCAAGTTCTCCAGGAGGAAGATGTGGAGTGAGCACTTCCTCAGAAAGTTGCGAAGACGAAGGTTGCATTCGAAGAGGTGGTGGTCTAAGCGAAAACCGATATAAAGGAGTACTGGAAGAGAGACAGGGTATACCGGTTAGATGGAGGCGGTAAAGCTTGTTGCTGAGGATGTTCAGCAAGTCTCGCAGCGGGAATGGTTGGAAACAACACATATTCCGAGCCATCCGTGAAGTTTGGCGGACGAGGCAGCTAAATTACAAGAATGCACGACAAAAAGAGAGTGATGTGCAACCTGGTAAAGCGTTTGGAAGTGAGTAAGTCCGTTGTACGATAAGACAATGGGATTTGTCACATGGATTTGTTCTTCATATCCAGCAGCTTCAGTCCAGCGCAGAATGTCTTGATCCCAGCCAAGATGTGTTCTTGTGACTGTAAAGTCGAAGAGGTTTTCGAGCGGGAAGGTGAGAGGCCCGACCTTAAAATACTAATAGTCAGGTTTGCCAAACAAATATCTACCCAAGTAGTAAAGTCCGGGAAGAAAACTTCGACTGTTCTTGGCAGAGTAGGATGGTTCCATGGTTGTAATGGCACTGTTGGACCAAATTTAGTAGGTCGCACAACGACAACAGTGCGCTGAAGAGTCTTAGCAGCCAGCCTTGAATCGGCGACACTGGCCCAACGACCACCCAGAGCAAAAACATTTCGCATGAGAGCAGCGTACGCTTGCAGAGTGTGAACATCTGGTTGGTCGCCGGTAAGAGCATGAGTAAGTTCTTCAAGGAACGGTGTGTCATCTTGTGGCTCCCGTGGAGGAAAAGCATGAGGATTGGCAGGTAGTGCCGCTAGTAAATCGTACATGGCTTCTCGTAGGTTCCTATTGTTAGTCTGGTCATGTGTCCCGAATAAAGAGAAGCAAATGGCACTTAAAATTTCTGTGTAAAGTCGACGAATGCTTAAATGTCTGGAACTTACTCGAAATAGCAATCACCCTCTCCGCCTGACGCATCTTCCATATGGACATTGGTCGAAATGTCTCGGGCAGAAGGGACACGTTCCTTTCTTAGAAGTTTGCCAATGATGTCAAGTGCACGGTTGGCAACAGCTTTCTGAGCTGGGTTAAAATGAGCCCTAGACTTTGGCACTGCTGGTGGTACTGCAGGAGGAACATGAGCTGACTTTGAGGAATCTACATTCTCAGCAGATGGTAAAGGAAGATCTATAAGATGGAGAATAAAGTAAAAAGAAAACTGGCAAAAGACACCTTCTTGAGATGAGACTTGCGACGGTAGTGTTGAGCGAGCAGTAACGCGAGACTGCTGAGACGTTCTGGGTGTTTGGTCGGAAGGAGTTGGTCTGACATGAGGATGAGTAATTCGGGGCGTGCTCATCCTTGAAGAAGATCTTGATGAGGAAGGCAATTTCCGTTTGATCCGCTCTTTCTCCTCCTTGAAAAGCTTCTCATCCTCGGCAGTGACGACCAAAAGAATTTCTCGAACAAAGTCACTGTTCATGCCAAGTTCCGGTTTGGTATTGTCTTTGGGCGCTGCAAGACAATTGAGAATGGATGTAAGCGCAACTTTGGCTTCGGCAGCACGAGGATAATTGAAAGGCTGGCCTCTGCCAATGCGAGGGTACGCAATGGTTCGTTCTTCAAGCGGAATCTTGTCTTCGTCGGCGATAAGAATGAGCTGCTTGAGTGGTCTTTCGTAGCATTCCTGAAGATTAGACTCGTCCACTTCGTCTGGCGGCTGCTGTTCAACGCGCGGAGGAACAACATGAGCAATATCTATGAAGAAAAATGGTAGGGTGAAGTTTAACCAAGATACATACGTTGGACAGTGGAACGAAGGTTGCCATATGTTGGTGTGATCAATAGGTCTCCTTCCATGAGCTGGCTATGACCCATAGCAATATAGGCATTGTCTTCGTAAAGCTCGGCAAATTTTTCTCGAAGGAGTTGAGTCTCAGGCTGACAAGCACGCTCAATTTCGTCACTGACTTCACCGCCCGGATTGACAATCATGAAGACTTTTTGTTTGACAACGTTCCCTTTGACAATTTTTATTTTGGATAGAAGCGGTCGAGTGACGTCAACACTGAGTACAAGAGCTCGAGGGGTTGACATTTGAGAAAGACGTGTGGTCGACACTTGAGATGGAGTCAACTGTGAGCGATCCATCGTGGGTGCAGGCGCCGGAAGATCAGGCTCGTCAATAGGCGGTGGACCAGTAGGATACTATAAAAAGTGCTAAAATGAAGAATGCGAAAAATTCAAATTACTGGATGAGCTTTAAGGTCCGCGATGAGTTGTTTCGCCTTGTCAATGACTTCTTGGTCCAAAATTCTGTACTCAATTGGATTCTTGACTTTGCAAGTAATATTGTTGATGCAGAAGCGGATATTGTTGCCTTCACGAACACGAGACATTGAAGTGTACAACTGTCCGTGTGAGAAGCACTGCGAGTGGTCAAGAAGGAGACCAACTTGAGCAAGTGTTTGACCTGAATCACCAGAAGTAAAAGTAAGAGAGATGAGGGGATGGATATACCTTGTCCTTTAATGATAGTAAAGGCACTTCCTGGGCGCAACGGAAATTGAATGCGCTGAACTTTGATCGTGCCCTCTTGAGGAGCTTTAGGATCGCCACCAAAAGAAAAGGCATAAGGGAACAGGTCAACTTCTTTGCCCTTAGCGGAGCCAGTAAGAATGCGGCAGCGAAGTAAGTATTTCATGAGTTGTCCAAATGGGCCTGGCATAATTTGAACTCGAGTCCCATTGAGAAGACCCAAGTCAGGCGCAACATTCGCAATGACCATCATAACAGCGCCAACACGAATGCGGAGTCTGTGCTCAGGAATGCCAGCTGGCGTAAAATTCCGAAGAGCCTCAAGGTCGGCGTCGGAGACGTTGATTTGCAAATCAAGGTCTTCAGTATCGTAATCAGGATGAAGAGTCGTAATAGCGTCGTAAATTGCCTCCTCCGCATGCGGATCAGCTTTTCGCATTCGACCCTAAGAGGTAAGTTAAAAAGATAGCTGTAATATCTACACGTTACCAGAATAGCGTCATTCATCTGGAATGTCTCTATGGTCAAAGGACAAAGTACAGCACGTCCAGCAAGTTCTTCCCAGTTCTGCAGTGCGGTCTTGAGTAATTCCAAAGGAAAGACAAAGTCCAGAAGTTTTTTGCGATCATTTTGAATGCACAACTCTGGTGGCAATCTGACGCGCTCTAAGCTGTCATTAAGCAACCCAGTGCCAACGCCGAGAATGTAAGCGCGCCATTCCTCCTGTCCCGCAGTTAGGCGAATGTTTGAAGTCAAACGAAAAGTCGCAAAATGTTCACGATAAAGTTCGGAATTTTTGCATGATGCCATGAATTGCTGTGCCATTGTAGCTCCCAAAATAGTTGGTAAAAGTTGGGTGCGATCGCCAGAAAGGAAAACGGCCTAAGAGATAAAAGAAGGTATGTATTTTATGAATTGTGAATGGAAACATACACATCCGCCAAATGGTAAGTTGCGACGGAAGCTAGATGGACCAAAAGAAGGCTGAACAGAACGAAGGAGGCGATCGACAAATTCAAAAACACAGCTATTCTGCATGCTGTTCTCGTCCATCAGACAGGCGTGAAGTTTACGCAGAACATCGGCAAAAGGGCTGTCAATGTCAACATTAGGCGTTGTAGTCTCGTCTACGTGTTTCATTCGGCAGAAGCGTTTGTGCACTGTTCTTCCGCCAACGAGCAAATCTGCGGCAACACCGGTGGAAGCGGTAGCCCAAAAGTTATAGCCGTCGGCCAAAATGCGAGATATGGCAGTCTAAAAAAATGTAAACGGTTTGATATCAAAAGTGCTGAGATACATTGAAGGCCCAAGTTTTGCCGGATCCACCTTCTCCAGTAACAAAAACATATCGTTGAACAGTTTCTGAGGGTGTTTGGCAGTAATCAATGACATTGCTAGACTCGACCACAGCGTTGTAAAGGAGATCGATTAGCTCTTTCTGTTCGTCATTGGCCGTTTTAATACGACTTTCATACAACTCGCGATGTTTGTCAGCTGATGTTACGCCTGGTCGATGGTCATCAGGCAACAGTTCTACGTCAAGGGCTTCCAGTCTTTGATTAAGTAAGTCGTCGGAGTTGAACGCAAGCTATAGATAAGAATGAGTTAGTAGTAATAAAAACGGTGCACAAACTTGAATGATGTCTTGTGGGCGAACATCACAGTTAGGGGGCCGTGGAAGTCCGATGTGTTCGCACGCACTCTCAAAAGTGCCGTCTTCGCGACGTTGGTCGTTGGGATAGATGCCAGCTTGGCGAAGGAACTACTCGAGCGCTTGGAGAACGTAATTACGTTTTTCTTCTAATGAACTGTTCATCAGGTTTCGTGAGGTGAGCCATTGGTTTTTGTCAAGAAGAACTTGTTCCAAAATATTCGCGGGAGTTCGGAGACGAGTGGCGGCAAAAAACATAGCAAGCCAATGGAGTCGCTGACGTAAGCCTTTCTTGGAACGCATGTGGTCGTCAATGACTCGGCCCCACAACTGGTCGTCCTCAAGGAGACCGCGAGCTCTTGCTGCAGCTTCAAATGAGTCGTAAACTCGCCCATCGTACGTGCGCAAATCTTCCCAAGATTTAGGATCCTTAACAGTCATCAAAAGAGCACGGATGGACTAAAGATAGCAAATGAAAAAATTAGATGTTAGGAAATAACGGACCAAAAGTTCAAGGTTGGTCTTGGAGACCGTTTTTATACGGCATATTTTGTTGCGAGGTGCATATGTCAAGAGTTGCCAACGTTTAGGCGTTTTAAGGTAGCGAAGTTTCTTCCAACAGTTGGCGTAAGTCAAGTTCAAGGGAGGTTCACCAGCTGCCGCACGTTCACGATTGAACTCAAAGAAAGCAGTCAGTTGGGTTCTACGTTCTCTGCCCTCTTGTCGGCGACTTTGTTCTGCTCGAGCTGCGTCCTCAAGTTGGTCTTCTTCGACCCAAAGCCGATGGCCTTCGGGAGTGTGAATATCAAGCTCGTCAACCTTGAAAGAATTGTGAATGAAAGAGGAAAGTATTAAGAGATATTTACTTCATGTGACATGTGACATGTGACATGTGACATCCACACAAGAGGTTCGTTCCAAAGAGACATGAATGATTCGACAGAGGTGATGTAGCGACATGTTCTGATTTGATGGAACTCGTCGTAACGCCATTGGTCATCTTGGAAATCATGTCGTTGAAGTCGAATAAAAGCCATGTCGGCACCCTTCATAACATATTTGAGCACGTATTTCAGGCAAGCAGGTCCGGCGCAATACTCAACGTTGATACTGGAATAGATAAAATAAGCAGGAAACTAAATGGGGCAAGGAAGAACGAACTGTGCTCTATATCTTCCCGACAGAACACGATTGTACGAAACAACGTGTGAGCTGTCTTTAACAGAGGGTCTCCCGTATCGATCGGTGTGCGTGACAGTGTTGGCATATTTGTGCGGATTGGCCTGACGCTCTTGATCGTTAGGTGCTGGTGGACGTCTCCTGTAGATTGGATAATGGTTCTCAGAGTAGAAGTTGTCTTCCGAGTATTGTTTTGGAAAGTAGCGTTTGCATTTGCCATCCCTCATGCAGTGAAGTGGGCTGCAGGTGTGAATGTTTTTGGTCGTGATGACGTCATAAATCGCTTTTTCTCTCCTTTGGACTTCGGACATTGGTTGGCCAGGTTGGACATTTGGCTTGTCAGGAATTTCAGCGCAAATGTACTGGTCCATGTAGTCCTCGGGCGTAAGGATGTTGCCGTCGGCACGAATACGTTCCCAGTCAAGAACAATTACCATGTGGACGTGAGGTAGACCGCTAAAGGATAGAGTTAAAAATAGGTAAAAGTGTGAGGTGAAAAGCACCGAATTTGAAATTCCATGACGGACAATCCGCCTCTGACATGGCCAAGAGCTTCTTTTTCAAAGATGTCTTCTCGGAGTTGTTTGGCTTTGTCAATGAAAATGCGGCAAATGGCCTCAGACCGGTTCTGCCATTCTTGTTTCGTGCCATTTGGATAAGTCTGGAAGACTTGGTCAAATTCAGGCGCATCTGGATCCATTGTGAATGTGACAAGCAGATGTGGATTGCCAATTTCCCTGCAGAGTGCCATGGCATCAGCATACTTCTTTTGGTAAAACTGGCGAGAACCACGGAAGTGCTCGTCAGTGAAGAATGCACGGCCAATTTCGCCTTTCAGTCCTATATGATAAATAGATAACGCACTGACAATATGTTTGCGGTGTGTCGGCATGAAACAGCGGAAGTAGACGAAATTCAGAAGAGAAATATGTGAAAGTCAGCGCACTGCCAGAAGTTGGCAACAGCGCAAGCTAGAGGGAGGAAATAAGAAACAGCGCACTGCCAGAAGTTGACAACAGCGCATTGTAGAGGGACAAATAGGATGATGAGAAAAAGAGCGCACTACGAAATGCCGACACAGTGCAAAAGGTTTAAAAAACGACCTTGTTTTCTAAGTTGGTCTTCAAGCCAAGTGACAAGCGCACTCGGTCTGACAAGTTTACGTTTGCTCTGCATGACTTTTTGATATTGGACTTTCTGGGCTTCAGTTCGGTTACTGAAGGAAGTAACATAGAGTTGCGAAAGCGGGCCCCAGTCAAAAAGCCAATGTGGATCACTGAGGAACTTGTCTCGGTGTTGCGACATGTAACGAAACCATTCAGCTCTTGTTACTCGGGTACGCTTTTTAGCACGTTTGTTGGGCCTTCGTTCACTGGTGGCAGTATGTGCAGAATGCTGGGTAGAGTCTGACCGAACACTTGATGAGTCAGAATCGTCTTGTGAGGTAGCAGGCGACGAGTTGCGAGATCGGTGCCGTGGACGCCGTGACCTTCGTCGCCCTCCAATAATCTGAGCACGTTTGGGTCTCGACCTGGTTGAAGGAGATGGTGCGCGAGAAGACTCTTCGCTGGCATCTGGCTCATATTGCGGATCTTCAGAGTCAGGGTCTTCAACAACAGGCACGTTCTCAGTAGAGTCAGCACAAATTTTGAGACTTTCGACTTTATGATCTAAATTTCAAAAATGCCAGTTCTGGAAAAAGTGACGAACGAAAAAAAACGCTAACGATTATGAAATTTAACAAATAGCATAAAAATACTCCTTTTCATGTTATGTTTTATTTCCAGCAAACATCGATTTTTGTTATCTTTGCGTGCAAATGGAAATAAATAAAAATGTGCACAGGTGTGAAAAACGTGCACAGGTGTGAAACAAATCGCGGACGTACGCTTGGCTTAGTATAGTTTGGAATGGGATGATAAAATACGGGTTTGTACGATCTTGTGTTGAAGTATTGATGTATTAATTGACATATTATTTGTAACGAGTGCATTCGATTCAAAGATCTGATCAGTGGCTGGTAATTCTGAAAGGTTTGCTCCGGCACTGGGTCTGTTTAATTTTTGACTTCGGAGCCTGAAAATTTTTAAATGTTGATTTGTCTTACATAATGGAGTGAAAAGGAAAACAGAATTGGGTTTATGCAAAATCAGTAACTACCTAGTAGAAGCTTTTCAAAACCAAAATTTTGTGGTTAACAATAAAAAAAGAGTTGCTTTTCCAGAATAGTTCGAAAAATTATGCTCCTAGCTCCTAGAATCTTTAAAATTTGTCGCTCCGGCTCCAGCCTTTTTCAAATGTTTGCTAATCAGAATTTTCCAGCATTGCTCAATTGTTGGTTTGAGTTTAAATTGGTGCCGCTGATTTTGCGCTTTTTTCTGTTATTGTATAACTCCGGGCATATTTTTTACACTGACGTTGTGGCAGGGCTACAACCGTAACTGTCAAACCCCCTGTAGCCGTAATAAACAATAAACCATAACAGTATTTTTCAAAAAATAAATATTAAAAATTTTGAGCCGATTGGGAACGCCAGGAAAATTTATTGTGAAAATTGACGTCGACAATTAACCATTTATGGTGCCCGGCGCATTTTTTCTAACATTTTTTTGACTCTACGTAAATTTTATGTTGTCCCTGTGCTGTTACCATATGAATGTATGGATTAAAATGCATATAAATTTGAGGACATGGTAGATTTTTAATAAAGTGTTTCTTTAAAAATTATAACGAAAAATTTATGAACATCCCAATTTATGAAAATCGAAATCGGATGTTGTTTGAGCGTTTGGAGGGTATATCTATAGATGTTAAAAATTTGCTCACACCGCAACGGAAGCAACTGAAATTTCTTGTAGAGCTTCGGGCTTAAAAATCTCGGCTAGAACTTTGCCAATCCGGCATATAAACACCTATGCTCTTTATAAAAGTTTTCTCGAAAACCTGATGTTTTAATTGTAAGATTTTTGCTTCTTAATTATTGGCAATTCGATGAGGCAACTCGTCCATCGCCATCCTATGTTTTGTTTTCCATATCTGCAGGCTGTGCCAAACTTAGTGCTAGCCGGTCAAATTTGTGCACCAACAAATTTTTTGAGGAATCATTTTGTGATGATGGGACTCTGCTCTCGAGTTGTCCATTGGATCAGCGAGAGAACGACAACTCCCAAAATAGGAGCTGCTGGACGAAGAGCACACATTTTGGCTTCTTCCCGAAACGTCTATACCAAACATTGAGTCTTGAATTGTACAACAGCAGCCAATTTCAATCTCAATGCTTCACATTTTTTGGCATCTTCATTGCAACCCTACTACAGAAGCTTGAAATTTTTCCGTAAGCCCTAAACCCCGTCTGATACTGCTGCTTCTGGTCCCGAGATTTTTTTAAAGCTATATCGGCCAAACGATTAATGTTTTAAATTTGATTTTCAGAAATTATTCGCACAATAAAATCAAAGAATATGGGAAATGACTTTCTTTCATTGAACAAATGCTCTTTCCAGAGGAACCATTTAAGTGCACAAAATTGCTCGCAAATCTCTCGCCCTCTCTGTCCGTCGATTACACCCAAAAATCCTCTCAGCAAACTCCCAAATTCGCTCATTCCCTTCTCTCATTGCTTAACCCAGAAACAGTAAGTGAATTGAGTTCGAGAATTCCTTTATTTTACAAATAATCCAATTAGATTTCTCTATTCCCTTTATAACACGTGATATAAAAATACAATCACACCCGCTCTACAATATACGAAATTGTTCGAAACCAAAAAATAGATTAAAAATAATGGTTTCTTGACAGTTGGGCGGGTCTCTTCCAATCAATCTCCCAATCAAATTACCAAAATTTGATTTTGACAGTGACGAGGCACAGAGGGCAAAATAGAGTAAATTTGTTTAATGGAAAAGGGTACTTTTAGTTTGACGGAAAAAGCACCAAAAAACCCTAAGGAACAAATAAATTTCCGGAGAGATTTATTCCTTATTGCAATTCTTAGCAAAGTGTTTATGAGACCGAATAGCAAAAAATGGCGAAGGAAAAACTCTGCTGAAGATCACACAAAAAGATATAAACGCGATGTGGTGGGAGCAGAGATGGACATGGGCCGGAAATTTTCGGCCCGGCCTGATCGGGCCGGAATTTTTTCGGCACGTAAAGAGAAAATAAATAAATTTTACTTGTTAAATCCGAAAATTTCGGCCCGTAGTGGGAAAAATTTTGTGCCGGGCCGAAA
>JAEHOL010000149.1:0-10093 GCA_016432905.1 Hoplolaimus galeatus
ATCATATCTCAAACAATATGCCAAGAAGCAATTCAAACAACTCCAACGATAATTTATATCAAAACTTTTCTTATCTTGGAAATTGTAGAAAAAACTAGTTGTTATTAGTGCCGTACCATTCAACAACACAGATTAAGATATTTCAGCAAAGTTAACTATCCAGAATACAAAGACAATCATGTATTCATACCTAGTCGATCTTCTCCTTCATCTATAGAATGTGCAATTTATTTGCGTAGATCCGCCTCAATCCAATATTGGATAGAATCTATCCGCAAAACCAAGTGCACATTAAACTTGTAACATAGAACAACAACGTGATAGCAAAAACACATCAACAAAACAGCCAACTACAGTTCACAGAACTTTGATGACAAGCAGTTAAAAAATACTAAATTTTCTCTCCTCCGAAAGTTTTTCTTTATGTAAGGTCCAAAATTAGCGTACTACAGTAATAAAATGAAATTGATTCTACATCCAAGCCAGTAAACAGTGAAAAATTACTGATTAAAAATTAAACCGACAAAAAGTTAGAGTCCGATGAAAATCCATATTATTCCAATATTGGAAAAATACCAGAGATTACCATCACATATAATAACCACACTACACCGCATGGTATATCTGACTGTTTATTTTGACATATTTTGACAAACCACTACACGTTTACGGAACTAATCAGCCAAAACATTACGACATATATTCTTTCCGTAACAAGTCCAAGAAAAGGAAGCTCCATTTTTTAATCTTTAAAAATAACTGTACCGAACAACAAAGTAAACTGATCTAGGATCACAATATAAATGTTAAAACGGTTCCGAATCAAAAATTTTATAACCGGAATATACTAAGGTTAACAAATCACATAAATTATCACAAACATTGTGTGGAGGAATTAAATTGGCACAATGGACATGAATGTAAAACAAACCGGCAATAAAATTTCGCGAATATATTCTAACGTACGAATTATCGCATTGAATAAGTTATATATCTATAGCTAAGCAAACGAAATGTTAGAGTGTTGTGGTCTAAAAACAAATTGTTTTAGGACGGAAAAGATTGAAAACAATCGTTTCACTAAGTCATTTTCTAATCTTTTCGCTGTCAACTTGTTTTACTTTCATGTATACATTAGCCCAAATATTTAACTATAAGTTGGTCTCAACCATGATTCAGACTAAGCCATTCATGTCTTTGCGCGACTCCAAAATATCTTTGAGCTGATCAATGTAAGCTTGACGACTTTGCAAATTAGCAGTCAGTGCTTTGCGCCTGACAGTATTGTTGGAAACAAATGTAGCCAAATCAACATCAATTTTCTGCAAAACGGGAAGAAGCTTAAACCAAACACATTCTACTGATTGCTGAAAATGTTGAGCAATGTTAGGAAAAAGAACGCTGTTGAAGTTTGCTATTTTAGCCTCTAAAACAGATGCAACAGCTTGGTGACACTCAAGTCGCGCTAAAACAGTAAAAGTTATAAATAACAATAATCATACAACCATAAAGTAGAGCAACCAAGCGAGCGACGGTATCCTTAAAACTACAAACAAAACGTAATTAAAAAGCCGACACGTTACTTCGCAAAGCGAGTAAGTTTTTCCATCTTTGCTATTTTGTGACGCAGCTCAGCGATAACACGCTTTTCATCATTTGCAATACTTCTGAATAAGACACAACCCTCATTGAAAGCAACACGTTCTTGCGTTAAGTAACGCAGCACCAAATTCAAATGACGAAGTTTATGGCTGTTAGCAGCAGAACGCTTAGTAGAGTAAGCATCATTGATTGTCTCAGTAATTACACGAATCTCTTCACGAGTCTTCATGCACAAACATTCCTGTAAGTCAAGTTCATCTAAAAAGTATAAGCATAAATCTTTCAAGAAAAATTTTACTTCATAAAAACTCGGCTAACCAACGCTAAGCACAGCTAAGTCACAAAATTAAATTAACATTATGGTGCGAACTAAGACGTATGTTCCTATACGGTTAAAGCAAAGAGCAAAAAATACCATCTTCTTTCTTAAATCCTTATACAGTACCTTGCAACTGGCTCGATAGGCCATCACTCTGCATAACATTGGTCGAAGACTTAACCGGCAAAGACAAAAGCGACTGATGTATCACACTACCACTTGAGCAAACGTCACAGTTGAAGCTAAGGTTAAAGAATCCACAAACAGTGCGCTGTTGATGAGACGGAGCAAACGTATTGATTGAAAAGCGACTAAAACTAAATGATTGTAAGTCCAAAATAAATCCCGAATGAAAACCTGAAGGAAGCGCCAGACAAAGCACAAGTCCGCTAAAAATGATGCAAAAACTGAATCATAATACAAAGCAATATTCATTAAAAACAAAACCCGATAAAGGCGACATAACCGGTTTATTTGTCCTCGATGCTTCTTCAGAGCGGAAAAATAAACTGAACACGCTGTCCGACGTGCCTTCACAAAAGCTCGAGTTGCTGTTTCAATTTCAATCATGTCACGCATCACATCTAACCAATCACGTGCCAAACCGACATCCAGAAGGTCCAACTTGTCATTGTTTGCACGCAAACGACGAGCTGCAACTTCACGGAAACAATGACGGAAAAACTTGCAGAAACATTTTATAGCCTCATTATGTATTAATATCTCACAACGAACAATAGCTGTAAATGCACAGTATACAAAATTCATAAAAAACGAACGTTACAATCAAGGTCCATAGCGGCAATCTCTGAAGAAACAATTCGGCGCAATATCAAATCAGGCAATCCTTAAATTAAAAACATTAAAATTCGAAACACATATAAAGCAATAAAAAATTGCAAACGCAAACCCACCACTATTCATAAGTCCATTAGAACGCAAACGAGCAAAACAACCTGTAATTTGGAAGTAAAAAATCGGTATGCTACAAAATGGAGCCCTACTTATGTCAAAGGCATCATCAAAGCCAATAACAAAACCGTGTTCAATTTCACCCAGCTTTAAAAGCACTACTTCTACAAGTACCCATATTTCACCTATATTTACATTCAACCTGCCAATTACCTCCTGGCAAAAGCTGAAATGAAATATCTTTTGTCTTCACAATCGAAGCCTGAATCAGCGGAGCTTGCGCAGCCACCATGTTCGGATATCCGACTAAATTATCCCTGACAATTTAAACAGTACATAAATTACTATAAACCATTAGACCATCCAACACAAGATGCTCCAAAAACATCTTACATATAACATATCACAACACGATCAACAAATCAAAACCACAAGCCCTCTAAACCCTAATTAATACCTAAAGCTTGTTTCGAAGAAAAATGCGAAAAGTCAGGATCCTCTGCCGCTAATGGTACAGATTCTTGTTGTGACAATCCTTTGCAAAAACGTTTATTCATAAGTCCATAAGCCATTGTGCATCTATCTTTTTAAAAATTGCCTGGAACAGTCTAAACGAAATAGCCAAATTAACAGTTTTACCGCGAAAATAAAAAGGCATCGAGAAACACCTCAATATTCATAGAACAACAAGTTTAGTTTTATTAAATTTATTAGATGTGCAATCAGATAACAGAACAAGTTGGCAGATGAAAAATCAAGCACGATTGGTCCAAAAATAATAAAATTTCGTTAACCTAAAACCGAAGAAAAACTTGCATCCGCAGTATTGCAAGTCTTTATAGCACCCTTCAACTGACGAATATAAGCTCGATGCTTCTGCACAGCAGCCTCTAAATCTGCACGCTTAGCCATAGCAGCATCAATACGATTAGCCGAAACAACATCAATTTTTCGAATAATGGGCTGCAACTGCATCCAAGTTGTTTGCAAAGAATTGTAATATTTCTGTTTGAGTTCAGAGTAGAGAAACTTTTTAAATTTCGCAAATTCAGCTTGCGCACCAAGTTCAGCAACTTGCAACCGTTCTATTTCCACTGTAAAAAAATAAAAGGTCATATAAGCAAAGAGCAACTACCGTTAAGTGTTGTAATCAGCTGAACGGATTGAGGATACTCAATGCTTAAAAACACAGTTAATTTCTTTAATTCCTACTATTTATAACTCATCAATTGTGAAGTAATCAGTCAACTCCTTTATTTTGCGTTTCAATTCACCAATTGCACGTTTTTTAGCATCAGCCGCATATTTAAAGCTGTCGCAGCCTTTGAAAAAAACATTACATTCACACATCATGCAATACAAAACAGCATTCAAGTGGCGCAGTTTATGTTTGTCAGCAGCAGTGCGCTCATCATCAATTGCCTTTGTAAAAACCCGAAGTAGAACAGTTTTCCGCTCATATAAACGAACATTACTAGCAAGCACATCTAAAATTACCACAATACAAGAAATGAAAGAACTTAAATATTTCAAAAACATTTTATAAAAATATAAGCATAAGTCCTCGGAATATTAACCAATATAAAAAGTCACTTCTACAACCATTCAAATCATATTCTGACTAACAAACCCACATATATATGTAATCAATAACCAATGTTATATTTAACCTTTCAACTGTTGTGCAGACAAATGTACTGAACCGTCGTTCAAAACATGATGGAAATTGTCAAAATCTTCCAACGACATCAGCAAAGAAGGAGAAAAATTACTGGCGTCACAAAGAATACACGTGGTTTTAAGCTCAAGGGACTTGCAAAGCGGTGCCACCCATTTAGCAGGCGGATCGGGCTCGTACAACTCAAGATCACTTAAGCGAAAAACGATATATAAAAATAGTATCAAAAAACCGGTAGAAAGTGTCAGACGGAGCGCATATGCGCTAAAATATATGTATTTACACAAGCATCAATTAAGAATATAAACCCGATATAGCTGAACGAGACGACAAATTTGCCCTTTGTGTTTTTGCAAGGCTGATAAAATCCGAAAGCATTTCATCCGCGCATCCCTCACAATCTCAATCGTGACAGTTTCGATGTTGTTAACATCGAATAACAAGCGACGCCAATTACGTACCAAATCACTGTTCAAAAGCAAAAGTTTCTCAGCGTCAGCGGTCAGGCGACGAACAGCAATCTCACGCACACATCGGCGAAAAGCTTTGTCATAACGTCCGCCAGCTTCGTCATGTAATAAAATTTCACGACGAATAATTGCTGAATTTGAGAATTACACTTATAAAACATACCATAACATACACTGCAATTCAGGAGCAGATATTGTAGACGTAGCAATGCGTCGTAAAGTTTGAAAAGAAAGCTCTAAAAAGATAAATACATAACCCAATTATGCTAATTCTTTGATGACTAACAAAATCTCACCATTATTGAGAAGGCCATTAGGCCATAAGCGTAATCCAAATCCTAAAAAACAGAATTATATATTTTAAAAACTTTAAGAATGATTATTTGGTGCGTAAGAAATAAAAAGCCAATCTAACACCACAAATGTCTACCGGCTGGTAATGTCTGAAGCGGTGCACTAAATTTCTTTGCACTTGTCACAACATTATTCTGAGACAATGCCACTGGATTTTCAGATAAAGCTGGCCTGGCTAAAACAACACCATGTTATAATAATTACTGAATGCATTCTCAGCTAAAAACATAGATCAATTTCAGCTTACTAGCTATTGAACAGTCCTCTAACATAAAAATACACTTCAAACTATCTATACAGCAGTTGGCTCGTAAAGCATAAACCTGGGCGAGCTAGACCACATGTGAAAACCACACATATAAATGCTAATTCCTTTTTTTTAATTTTCTCAAAGCCCATAATTTCCTATACAAACTTAATAGTTTGCTCCATTGTCTCTGAACATACTTAAACATTCAAACTCAGACAATGTTTTTCTAAAATATTTCAACCCCAAAAATTTTAAACAAAGAACAGCCTGAACCCTCTTCCACTACCGGCCAGCCCAATCTAAGCATTGTTTACCGAGAACAAATATTCAAACCTGTTTGAGAATTCGAAATAGCTGACAAGGCACGGGGAATCAATGCAATTTGTGTAACTGGATTTCGAAAGACAGAATCCGTTCTGCAACGTTTAGTCGGCGGCCCTTCGCTCATTTGATGTGCCAGTTATCTAAGCAGCAAAATTTTTAAAAATACCAAGAATAATTATTATATCAGGAGATTGCTATTTAAATATAAGTCAAAAATAATCAGTCAACAGTAATTGATTGCACTGTGCTCAGCCAAACTGGATAGTAATACTTTACGCAAAAGCGGAAACTGAAATCAAATAAAGCAATAGAGAGATAAAAATCAAATGGTGACCAAGAATTGAGTAGTCGCAGAGAACAAATTGTTCGAGATGCTATTATGCTGGCAATCAAAAATGCATTAACATGAGAATAACGTTTAGGTGTGAATACAAAGCAAAAGTTTTGAAATATGACAGCGGTGTCACGCGGCAACTAATTAAAAATATAGCTCTGTGACTTACATAGGTACAAACATTAACAAATAAAAAAATGCATGGGACATGACCCCATTTTCACACCAAAGACCGAAAGCAATACAACATTAGATCACAGAACCTATTTTCCTTTCACCTAAAAATATTCATTTTTTTACCATAAATATCAACTTTATAACTAACCATTTTTTAAATTGCATCGTGTCACCGCTTAAATTTCCCAGCAGATTTCCAAAATTTCCGTGAGTGTAGTAAGAAAAGAAAGGCGCAGAAAATAAAGTGGTGAGTTTCCAATATTGGATGGCAGTAAGTAATCGGGAATGAGAAATGTAAGGGCGTATAAACGTAAAGAAAGCAACACACCAATGGTACACGTATGAATCAAGGATAAAGTTGCAGAAGGAAAAATGCGGATATCCGCTTCACGGAAGGAACGCAAGCCTTGGAAAGCCGATTCCAAGACGCTCAATGAAACGATTGATGACATACTGCAACATATTTTGTGCTCGTTGTAAATCGCTGTCGGCAATATGCCCAGAGAAGTGATGCTCGACAAGGCGGGTGGTCAGAATCGTAAAACACCAACCAACCGCGTTGTCAACAGTATCAATAGCCTCCTCCACCTTCTTATTCTCATTGATCCAGTTAGTGCAGTGTATCAAGCAGCCTAGCATGCTCGCCATCACGTCGGACCAAACATTATACCGAATATTCGGTCCATGCTTGCGCTCCATAAACTGCCGGACTTGGGCCTCTCTGCGCTGCAAGTACGGAATACGGTGTTCCATCGAAACACCTATAAAACAAATATAACCACAATGAGCGTTCAACAATAACTAACCTCTTGATCCCCAGAACGGAACAGAATGAGGCCATTGTGAAAGAAAAGAAGGAACAGGCTGCCCATACCGAATATTCAAGTACACAGTCTATAAACCAAATTTTAACTAAAATCAAAGTGAGTTCACAAAACCTCGCGATTTTCACAAAGCCCAAAAACAAGTGGCTCAATTTCCTCAACTGATGAATCGTCAGAAGCTCCCCTTTCACCATCAATGAGTGCATTATCCGATGAAGTGATTGATCGGCAAATCCCAGGTTCATATGTTCCTCCAGAAACAAAGGAAGACTGTAGCAATGGTATGTGTGCTGACTCCTTAAATATTTCGGCAAAACGACGGCGCCGTTCACCATCCGGAATAGTTGCCAAAAACAGAGCCTTTTCATTTGCCCACTAAACAGTAATGGTCTACATGATTTGTTTGTGAAAGTTAAAGTGATTCAAAACAAAAAATAAACATCAGAAATTTTTTTTACAACCAAGTACTCCCGCCCAAAACGACTCAGTAAAAAACTCTAACAACCAATATAACTATCGCTATGCTCCACAAATCATGTGATAAAAACCATTGTGATAGATACGTTATTAAAAGCTTAATTGTCGAACCTTGTTTTGACGTTCTCTTGGTGTTAGCACACTCCGGCCAACTTGATCAAAACGCTTTTTCTCAACAGCCTCGATAACCTGTCCAACCCGTACTGGAGGCATCCCTCTTCTCTTAAAAGCATGTAATAAAGCATAAATACCAAACTTAAACAACCAAACCTGGGATTGCAAGGCCTCACTTAGTGACTCGAAATAAGCAAGTGCCAACAAACTGGAAGTTCTGATAAAGCCTTCAACAACAGGTCTTCCAACATTCTCGACACACATGTCCTGGTAACATTTTTTAGTTAGACAAATCAAAAAAATGTAAAATTGGCTAAATAATTTCAAGAATAATCACCAAACTCTCAGCAACCGTGCATTGTTTAACTGAGCCACTTGGAAAATGCGAATCGACCGAATATTCGGTAGCATCAGTCTCATCAGAAATATCAGACTCAGTCTCATCAGAAATAGAACCACTCTAAGCAGATAAAAACAGAAAAATAATAGCCATGCCGCTACCAGCAAATCCTATACCGTTGAGCTCGAAGAATGTTTACGCTTCCTATTGTTTCCCAAAGACGCTTCAAGAGGGCTCTGACTCTCATTTTTTCGTAGAACATATCCATTAGACGTATACACACCTGCACTAGTAAATAATAAGAGATCAATCTTGTATAAGTTAACCTTCAAAAGCATTCACGTCAGCGTAGCCCGAAAGCAAATCCGAATCAACATCCGGGCGTAAGAAAAGTGCATCTAATAATAAAAGGAATTTTATAAGCAATTCATCCTACTAAACAAACTGTGTGCTTGTGTCATCAGCGGATATCCGCGAAGCTCATCACGCAATATCATATAAAGGCGACCCAGAATATTCTGGCCAGGCCATCGTCCACGTGCAAATGTGTACGCCTCAGCGTAACATCCTGAACCTGTAAATAAAATTTTGTAATTTGTTACTGTAATAAACTAACAAAACAAACCCCAATACAAGTCTGTGTTACTCGCTTCAACTAAAATCGCATTTCCAGTGGCCAACAAAAGGTTGCGAACAACTGTATTCTGCAAAACTTTCTGTCGCAGTCCTCGATACATCACCGCCAACTTTGCGGTAAGCCACACTTCCGACTCGAATATTCGAGCGGAAATGGTCGACTCTCCAAGCATGTAGGCAACGCGCAAAGAGACGCCCTTTCCCAAAGACTTGCACACCTCGGGTTTGCTTGCAGAGAAAATTCTGGCTGCCAACTTGAAAAGGCCAAAAAAACACGCTTTTCTCGTCATATAAAAGGCTTCAACCGTCTGGAAATAGCGCCCTATGTAGAAATATCAGATATAAGTTAAATTACACAAAAAGATCACTTAGAACCAAACCTTCCATATGGAAGCCATGCGATGAAAAGTTGCTAAAATGGTATTTGTAACCAAAAAAGCACAAATAATGCTTTTCTCCTTTTTTATCAGAAGCAAGTTTAGGATTTGGACGCTTCCATGTTGTACCAGCAGGTGGGTGTGCATACACAGGCGCGGCCGTCAAAATAATTTGAAGAAAACGTTGGATTGTTTTTTCTTCCTCAGCTTAATACGTGAAATAAAAATCCTGACAGCACACAAACTTACAAAGATTAGTCCAAGTAGGAGAGGCCAAAAAATCCATTTTGCTTATACGTGTACTGAAACAAAAAAAAAGAAAGTAGTTAGACTTTATCCGCACAAAGGGTGAACACAGATCTTGACTGAACCGAAAATACAACACCAAATTTTCAAAAATTTAAGCTTGAAAGCTACGTGCATTTTTAAATCTAAAAATGTAATATTTTACGGAGCCGCCGCCGACAACGGCGATAGACATATTCGATGGAGTCTACCTGGGAGATATACTTATGAAGCCAATAATCCCCACAGAGTAAAGGGACATCTACCCATCCACATGGTCGACAAAATTTAAACAATAAATAACTCACATCAAAGATAACGAAACTCCCTGATAGTCAAAGGAAGTGCAAAGCACAGTTTAAAGCAACGTCGAATAACCACAAGCAAGTGCAACTCTATGCCGAAAATATCAAATATTACTGAAAGCAAGAAAACAAACAATACAAAAAGTGCAATATAAACACACAAAATTTGAGTTCTAACAAAAACCAATTTTTATTAGAAGTTTTTTTACTAACATGCAAGTGTGCTACACAAAATATGCGTCAGAATATAGTTAAATGAAATCCAATATTGGAAAAATGTGTCCATCAAACAGTCAATTCCTTTTCAACAACCAC
>JAEHOL010000150.1:0-10090 GCA_016432905.1 Hoplolaimus galeatus
CCTCTCTCTTTGGGTCTGCATAGCGGGTTCCCTACATTGGTAGGAAGGTTCTACCTGTCCGAGTGAAGGTAGCAACATTTGGTGCAACGGCCGGGAAGTAAAAGTGGTTGTCCCAAACACCATCCGGGATCATGTCGGGGCCCATACGTATGCTAATTGGGCCGGCAACAAATAGATTAAGGGCGCGCTTGGAACAAGCCCGGCCAATAGTTGATGCTCAAGAACGGACGAGAGAAGGGGTAGAGAGGCTGAAAGAGTTATTGGTGCACATAAGAAGAGTAGTTGAATTTCTAGATGATAAGAATACGGCCTGGCAAAATTACATGCTGGGATTAAATGGAGAGGCGAGAGATGCGGAAAATGCAATATACATGGCGCTCAATCATCAGAATAGACATTTTGCCGAATGGGTAGATGATGGAAGAGATATGATGAATGAGATAGAAATTTTGTTAGTAAATGAAGATGATGAAAGTTCATTAACTAGTGAAAGGAGATCGAGAGCTCTAACACCAGCAAGCATAAGAGGTGAGGGAAGAGATGGCGACGGTCAAAATGGTGGAGATATCGGTGCCGTTCATAATGATGGAAATGAACGAAGAGATGGTCAAAATGATAGGGATATCAATGTAGATCATAACGATGGGAATGGGCAGAGAGACGGGCCGGGACCACCGTTATATTCCCCCAAACTCCCATGGCCCTATTTTGACGGAGACCCATTAGCTTGGCCAGCGTTCTGGCAAAGTTTTGAAACAAGCATTGGGGGTAAAGCGATGCCAGATGCCCAGAAGTGTACTTACTTATTTTTAAGTTTGAAAGGCAAAGCTGCTCGAGCAGTAAGAGGCTATCAACCGACGGGTGAAAATTATGCATTAATAAAGGAAGCGCTGATAAGGCAATTTGGTAATAATAAGGTCATTAAAGAGGGCCTACAAAATGAATTATTAGGATTACCCATAGCCAATGAATCACCAGCATCCCTCCGAGCATGCCTTGAAGACGTGCAGAGAATTTGTCGCCAATTAGAGTTTTTGGGATTGCCGCCGGGGGACAAGGACTTTATCATGATGACAATAAAGAGTAAATTTCCAAGAGCAATTATGCTAGAAGCACTAAAAATGGAAAGAGATAAAGAGGCAACGTGGAATGTAAACGATCTACAAAGGGGGCTAGAAGAAATTGTTAGCCTAAGGGAAGAGGCAATCAGATGTACACTTTCTATGAATCCCCGCTCGAGTACACGAGAGGGGACGAGGTTTAATCAGAATAGTCGTATGATAGGAGAAACAAACAGAGATCAGTTCAGAGGAAGAAGGGGCAGTTTTAATCAGAATAAAGGAAAAGGAAGAGAGCGCGAGTTTCAGAGAGCATTCAGCGCGCAGGAAATGAAGACGGTGGGATAACTGGAAAGCCCAAAATGCCTTTTTTGCGGCCGACCCCATTGGGCAGCCAATTGCAGACAATTTGTTGGAAGAGATGCTCGTTTAAAAATGTTAAACGAGCAAGGCAGATGTCATCGCTGTCTGCGCAAGGGTCATGAAAAGGGAAACTGTACGGGAAAGCCCTGCTTGATTTGTAAAGGCAATCACCATAAAGCGATTTGCCCTAAGGCACAAGAACAACCACCAAGAAGTGGTGGAAACAGAATTGAGTTAAATGGGAGTCGAAGTAAAAATTTTGAGTATAACTCAAGACAAGTATCGTCGTCAGCAGTTATAGCAACAGGAATAGAGAAAGAGGAGGTGTTGTGGTGGAGAAAGAGGAGGTGAGGAGGTGATGACGGTGAGGGTGAAGGTCTTGGCAGGCAAGGGACTCAAGAGACAGTCATCAGCTTTACTATTTTTTGACTGCGGTAGTCAAGTATCGTTCATTACAGATAAATTACTTGCAAAATTGAGCCCTCCGAAGTTAGGAGAGAGAGAATTGGATTTATTGCCAATTAGGCAAACAGAGCCAATGCGTTTCAGTTCACCTCGATATTTGATAAATATAGTAACTGTTGATGGGACAGTAGAAGAGATGGTCGTAAACCGTATCGATTTTATGACGAATGCATTAAAGAGAGTGGACATTCATTCGGGCAAAGTTGAATGTGTAAACGAAGAGCCGGACATATTAATAGGCATGGGGGAGTTCTGGCGCTTTTGTCAAAGCGCAGAACAGATTTCGGGGAATCTCTTTAGAGTGATAACAAGGTTCGGTACAGTTATTTGTGGTGGATTAAGAGATCAGCATTGCTTAGAATGGCCAACAATTGTAACTGCGGGAATAGTTGATAAAAATGAAGATAGTAAACCTGAGTTTGCAAGAGCGTGGGATTTGGATGCCATTGGAGTATGCGATAATCCGATGGAGAAGGACGATGACATTGCATTAAAAATGTTTAATGATACAGTACACCGGGTGGGCGGTAGGTATGTGGTAAGCTGGCCCTGGAAAGGGCCGAGAGAAGATTTACCAACGAATTTTGCATTGGCATATAGAAGGTTAATAGGCCAACTTACAAAGTTGCAGAAGACACCCATCTTTATGGGTGAAGTGGACAAAATATTTAAAGAAAAATTGGAAATGGGCATAGTTGAAGAAGCCGAAATAAAAGGTTATGATGAGCATTTTTTGCCGCATCATTGTGTGTTGGTAGAAGGTAAAAAACCAAGAGTAGTATATGATGCCTCGGCCAAAACCAGAGGAGGAATGAGTTTGAACGAAAATTTGTTCAGAGGGCCGGTGCACATGCCTGAACTCCCCGGATTGTTGATCAGATCGCGTGTCCCAAGGGTGGCATTATGGGCAGATGTCCAGAAGGCATTCTGGACATTAGAGCTCGAGCCAAGGGACAGAGAGGTTGTAAAATTTTTATGGGTAAGAGATGTGAATAAACCCATTTCGAACGCTAATTTATTAGTGTTAAGATTTAAGAGAGTGCCATTTGGGGTAATCTCATCACCGTTTCTGTTGGTTGAGACAGTGCGTCACCACTTGCGAGAAAATGGCACGGAATTAGCAAGAGAAGTAGAGAGAAACACATTCGTAGATAATGTATTTGTGGGATGCGGAAGTGAAGAAGAAGCAATAATAAAATATAAAGGGTTGAAAAAATTATTCGGAGAAGCATGTATGAATTTAAGGGAGTTTATCTCTAACTCGAGAAGGGTAAATGGGTTAATACCCGAAGAAGATAGATTGGAGAAGGAAAGGCCAAAAATTTTGGGCATTAAATGGAATATTGAAGAGGACAATATGTGGATTGATTTTCCAAGCAGAAAATCGGAAAAGGTGACAAGGAGGGCAGTACTTAAAGATTTAAATTCCGTTTTTGATCCGTGTGGATGGGTAGGCCCTTGTTTGCTGCCAGCAAAGTTGTTCTTCCAACGTTTGTGGGAGGGAGAGCGAAAATGGGATGATAGATTAAAGGAAGAAGAAGAAGAATGGATGGTAAGAATGAATTTGTGGAGGGGTGTTTCTTTAGGTACCCCGAGGCGCATTCTTCCGGATGAGTTTGAAAATGCACATTTAAATGTGTTTGTAGACGCATCTAAAGACGCATATGCAACGTGTGTGTATTTAAGAGTTAAAGGAGAGAGTGTGTGGACAAATCTGCTGTATGCACGAAGTAGATTAAAGCCCCGAAAAGCGAGTGTGACCATCCCAAGGATGGAGTTGTTGGGGGTGCTGATTGGAGTGCGAGCAATAAAGTTTGTGGAGAAAAAGCTAGGCATAAGTATAAATGCGAAAACATTATGGTGTGATTCAAAACCCGTACTCTCCTGGATAAAATCGCAGGAGACGCAACCGCGATTTGTAGAGAATAGGTTAAAGGAGATTAGGCAAAGTGTGGGGTTAGAGTGCCGGTACGTCCCTACGAGGGATAATCCGGCAGACATTGCAAGCCGGGGATGTGACCCGAAGGAATTAGAGGTCCATCCGATATGGTGGGGAGGACCAGTATGGTTGAAGGGCCCGCAGTGGTTGTGGCCTGATGACGTAGTATTTATGATTGAAGACAGGTAGGAAGCGCTCGAGAATGAGGTGAGTATTAATATGGTTGTTGAGGAGGAGGCGGAGGGACTCATCCAGTTTGACAGATTCAATAATTGGGATAAAGTGGTGAGAGTGATGGGACGATTGATGAAAATGTGTAAGAAATGGATGAATAGAATAGGGAGAGAGGCGACAATAACGAAATTGGCAGGAATGACTAGTGATGAGTTTTTAAAACCGGAAGAATTTGAAGTGGCGGAATGGGAAGTGCTAAAACAGGGACAAAGTTGCATTAAAAATACAATGAATAATACGCAGATTGAGTCATTTATGGATGAGTATGGCATAAAAAGGCTTAAAACAAGAGTGGAGAAGAGCGATATGCCGTATGCATTTAAATTTCCAGTTATGTTTGCGAAAAACGCACCCATATTACGAGTGCTTATATGGAGAGCACATGAGAGAATGAAACATGCAAAGGTTGACGCAACAGTAAACGAATTTCTGTCGGAGTTTTGGGCGCCCAGAGTTAGAAGTTTGGTGAAGAGAGTGTTAAAAGAATGCAGGAAGTGTAAGCGATTGAATGGATCACCATTCGCTTTGCCTACGATGCCGCCACATCCTAGTATCCGGGTACAGCGCTCTAGACCATTTGAGGCAGTTGCGCTAGATTATTTAGGCCCATCAACGGTTAGGGATAAAAGAAACGGAGAAGCCCAGAAATATTGGATAGTTTTGATCACGTGTCTTACAACACGTGCTGTTTACTTGGAACCCGTATTTGATCTAACGGCGTTATCATTTTTGCAGGTATTACGGAGATTTGCGAGCAGGAGAGGAGCGCCAAAGCGTATTATGTCGGATATGCACAAACTTTTAAGTTAGCAGCAAAGGTGGCGGGGGCTTATGAAGCGAAAGGGGGAGAAGGGCAAGGGGAACTCGAAGAGTATTTAGTAAAGAAAAAGATAATTTGGAGGTTCATACCCGCCCTATCTCCCTGGGCAAATGGGTTGGCGGAAAGGTTGGTAAAAATTTGCAAGGATGCATTCAAGGCGTCACTGGGGAGAATGGTATTATCGCCGGAGGAGTTGCGCACAGCAACAGCGGAGATCGAATGGACAATGAATATGAGACCGATTTGTTTCGTGTCACTCGAGCCTGAAAGTGAGCGTGCATTAAGACCAATCGATTTTATTTGCCCGGGGGTGGAACTAGGGATTTCTCTGCCCGGAACTGGTGGTGGTGAAGATGATGATGAGTATTATTTAGACCCGAATAAGTTAGAGGTGCAATTGCGAGAGCAGTGGAAAAGGACAAATAAAGCTTTGGATTGGTTCTGGCAAAGATCTGGCAAAGAAAGAAGATTTGATGATATTAAGAAATAATACACAATGGCTGCATAATGGGCCTAGATCAGAAAACAGAACAGAGCCGATAGAGGGGGAAGTGGTGATGGTTGAAGATGACTTTCATCCGCGCAATGTTTGGGATTTAAGAAGGATTATAAAGCTGGGGGGCGCACCGGGAGCAGTGAGAAGTGCAAAGGTAAGGTTGGCACCTAAAGGGAAAGAGAAAGTAGGGAGAATAATCGAGCGACCAATAAATCGATTGTACTCGCTAGAGGCAGCGAGCGGAGAAAAGAACCAGCTGCAGGAGGCTGATGAGTGTGAGCAGAAGGAACAACAACAGAAGAAAGAGGAAGAGGAGGAGAAGAAAGAGCAACATGGCCACCCAATGGTCACAAGGGCGAAGGCAAGGAAAATGAACTTGGGGTTGATGAGCACTTTGGCATTACTATGCCTAAGTATGATGGGGGTGTATGGTTTGAATAATACATCGATTATAGAAAGGGGTAGGAAATGTATGGACTGTAAAGTAAATTGTACAAGAAATGGTATTATGTTAATGACACCGCCACGTATAAGGAAGTTTGAAATTTGTTGCATGGGAAGCTGTTATGCGCGCCCTTATACGGATGAGTTGAATTTTCAGCTCACAAAGGAGGAATTAATAGTGGATCATAAGTACGGAATAACATACTGGGCAAGAAATGGGAAGATTTATAGAAATAGGATAGTCTGCCCACCAATTGATAAATGTAAATTGATTGAGTGTTGGGTATGTTGGAAACGGTTGGCCAACCCGGAGTGCTGGCCGGCGATGTCAATGACCATCGTAGGCATTATTATGTCAATCGGTTTATTGATTTTGGCATGGATTATTTCGTGCACGAGTGAGATCATTAGACATGTGGGATGGGTGGTAAAGGTGTTAATATACGGACCGCTTTGTTTAGTTTATTTGATGGGTAGGCTTTGTCGTCGCCAGAGGCAGGGAAATGATGTAATGGAGATGAAATCATTGGTAAATGATGAAGAGGAAAGGATGAGAGGAAAACAAAAAAGAAGAAATAGAAGATTGTCAAAGTTGGCATTTTTAACTTTGTTAGTATATATTGGGGGTGTTAGAATGGTAGAGGGGGGTGCTGAGGTGGTGTCGGTGCAAGCGCGGTCGGAAGATTGTGTAAGGGGAACAAACGGTACAGTATGCCGAATCAGAGCAACTGCGGAGATGTCAATGATGGCTGCGGGTCAGGAAGTGTCTATGGCATTAAGAGATAAAAAGGGACAAATTGCGGGCTCCTTAGAAATGACCCCGAGTTGGTTGCGTTTACATTGCAACCAGGAAACGCTGAGATGGTTGAGATCGTATAAGGTGTTAGTCGCCTCGGAGAGAAAATGCCCAGCGGCCGGATCTTGCAAAAATGGATTCTGTAGCAGGATCCGGACATCAGATACAGTCCCGGAGCTGGAAGAATTTATGGACCTTCCGGGAAATTCGTTTTGTAAGTGGGGAGATGCGGCGTGGGGTTATCAGTGCGCATTTCCATCCGCGGAGTGTTTCTTTTATAGAATGTATGCTGAGCCTATTAGCGAGGAGGTATGGGAATTAGTGCGATGCACGGGGTGGGATTATGAGCTAAGGATGGGGGTAAAGTTGCGAATGGGAAATGAGTCGAGAAGTACACATTTGACATTGTTCCCCGGATTAACAGTTGAGTGGGATGAGTTTTCTTTCACTCCCGAGTTAACACCACCCATTTCGCCAGTACTGAATGACTATTTTTTCGTTTCGGAAAATGAAATTGTGTTTGCAGGGAAGGAGGTAAAAACAGATCTTATGTGTGTGGGGCGGGAAGAGGCGCAAAATTTTTCGTGTACGTTGAGTACAGATGCCTGTAAGGAATGTTGGATAAATAGAGAGGAGGGAAGAATTGATTGTGCATGTGAGGGGATGAATTTTGAGGAGATGGAGCCGAGACTTCCATTTACTACAACTAGTTTGAACTTGCGGAAGGAAGGAAGGAAAATTTTGAGTGAGACAAGTTATTCGCCGATAAAGCTGATGGTGCGTGTAGATGACCTGCAGATAATACCGGTTATTGATGGGACAACTTGCAAAATTGTGGCGAGGAATCTGACAGGTTGTTATAACTGTGGGAGGGGTGGCACATTTGTGTACGACTGCACAACGCAGTTTGGAGAAGCCGAAGCGGAGGTCAAATGTCACAATGGCCTTGTTTTTCTTTCAAAGTGTGATGAGCAGGGAAGAGAGCAGAAGGATGTCTTACCTTTCGATAGTGCGGATATAGAAATGATGTGTTATGTAGAGTGCCCCGGGGGCACTACCAACTTTACCATGACCGGGCAGTTGGGGTACATACCGGTGAATGAGAGGGAATATAAAATGCGAACTTCTGAAGTGGTGGAGAACGAGGGGATTGGATGGGCCTGGGAGGATGTGTTGAAGGTGGATTGGATCCATCTTCTTAGAGTTGCCTTTATGCCACAAAACTTTGCCATAATATTGATAATTGTATTATTGTGCGTGTTTACTCTTTATTTGTTTTGCAAATTCTCACCGGCAAGGGTTGGGTATAGAGCGATCGGTAGAATGCTGGTGACTAATTTGGGAATACTATATTTGGCGACTTCATCATTTTGTTGGTCGTTGGCCGCCGGAGGGCCGCAGGGATGCGGCGAATTTGGTAAATGGAAGAATGATTCAGGAATGCTGACATTTGGGCATGAAATTCGGGCGGACTGCCGAGTGAATAAAAGAGAGGGCCACGGAGGGGGAGGACATCCACTCAATCATTTTTGGTTTTCTGTTAATTGTTCATTGTGTTCTGTTCCTTTTCAGCACTCAATTAAATATTTGTGTGTTATGGAATATGAGAGCACTGTGCCTTTGGCAGAGCTGGCTGCCGCGTTATTCCATCAGGAGGGACCGAATGGATTTATCGCGATCCGACTCTGCAACACGCCTTTGTGGCGCAGGAAGTTGACAAAGGAGCTTGACGACATCGTACTTGGAGGAGGCGTCGTTTGGTTCAAGCTCGGACGGGATCGAGGATGGACTCCCATCACTTGCCAAAAGTTGGAAGTGGTCAGCAACATGACGGCCGACAATTCCTTCCCAGCGGAGCTCACAGTGGAGGAGTTGGACCGACAACTGAAGGCGGTAGTGAAGCCGGCGTGGAGTCATTTCGGGCCTGGACTGTGTTCAGGGAGTGTCTTCTACCCGCTTGCTGGAGTGGAGGTTACGGGGGTGGTGGATATTTGGGACATGTTTCGGAGATTTTGGTTTGAGGTTGAAAGGGGGTCCCCATATTGGAATCGAGTGGAAGGACGGCTGGCTCGGGCGGTGGGAGCCGTAATGGAGGAGGAGAGTGATGAGGAACGGGACGCTTGGCTACCTCTCTCTGATGTGGAGGACCAATTGAGTTGGCAAGGAGCGGAAACGGAACTGAAGAGTGTGGCGGGCGAGGTGCCGGAAGGGGAAATAGTGGGGGATGACTATCTCTCCTTTCAGGAAAAAGATCCGCTGGAAACTGGGAAAGACGATGAGGGCAGATTGTGGGAATTGGAGGTGGTGAATGGCAAGTTTAGTGCGGAGGGAATGCCTGGAGGAAAGGTGCGTATAAGAGGAGAGGTTGGAACGGGGGCAACTAAAGGTACCATTACCTTTAAGGGAAAGGGCAAGTTTCGATTTGGCGCAATCATCTTGCTTTCGCTTTTCTGTTTGTGGTTGATGTTGGGAGTAGCGGCTGGAGGAAAGGAAGAGAACAGTGGGAAGAATGCGAAGAAAGACCTCGAGGAAGAATTGGCGGAGGAGGATGAACTGGAAAGGGAGATTATGGCGTGGGCGGATGAGGAGAGAGCGAAGCGCGAGGCAGGAAGAAGTGAGACAGGGAGTGATGGCGCGAGCATTTCTGCTGCCGTCCAGTCGGAGGGAAAAGTGAATGGGGAGAAAGGAGGCGCAGCAGGAGGGGAAGTGTCGAGTTCAGCGAGTGGAGGGGAGCTTGTGCTGGAAGGCGGGGAGAGTAATGGCATGGCTTTGGCAACCCACTTGGCGGCAGTGGTGTCTGCACTGGGAATGCAATTTCCCGGGGTGGTCGGTGTTGACGGAGCCCTAAAATCAGTGGTTGGCACTGCCGGCACTGAGGGAGGCGGTGGAGGACCTATTCGAGTTGGTGGTGGAGGCGGTGGCTCTTTGGGGCATCGTGCTGCACCGTATCAGCGTGGTGGTGGCCGTGCTTTCCCTCCTCCACTCACATTAGGTTCGCGCAATGTCGGGGAGTCAATTCGGATGGGGGTCCATCAACGAGCAGCGGCAGCATCGGAGGCATTGCACGAGTTGATTGGGCTGATCCGCGACTACAATCCGCTGTTGGCTGCACTTCTCCTTGGGATCGAGTCCGGACTTGCTGAGGCGGCGTTCATTGCGAAGGCGGGCCGATGGGGAAGCAAGAAATGAGTGGTCATCGTCCATCTTTGCTGGCCGGAGTGTCATCGCTCGTCTTTGACCGATGTGTGGGAGCGATGACGAGTCACCGATTTTGATGGAGTGTTAAATGCTAAAATTCTATTCCGCCCCCGAGGTTTTGTCGTGTGTGTTCTTTGCCCCTTCGCCCCATTTAAGTGTGTGTGTGATTTGGACAAGGGACTCGCTCATTCATTCATTCGTACAATTCGCCGGGAAATAAAGTCGCATATTCATTTGCTTCACATCGAGGAGTGTTCGGTGCTGCTCTCTCTCTCTC
>JAEHOL010000151.1:0-10032 GCA_016432905.1 Hoplolaimus galeatus
AACTTGGCCCTGAATTTGTATTCGCGACTCACGTCAGTCGGATCGATTCTGGGTTTTGGAACTATAAACTCATTTTTTGGAAATTTCATTCTAATGCTTTTTGCGATTTTATAAAAAAATGTCTCTACCGTTGGTATCGGTTCTGTTCTTGAGCACATTAATGGATGCCCCTTCGTGCATTGACGAAATATCACTTATAGCAGTACATAACGATGCTTTTAATCGATTTTTGACGGATTCAATGCCTTTGTGTACTTCGCTGTTATCTCGCCTTCTGTTGTAGTACGATTCATTCCTCAAAATTTTGTAATTAAAAAATAAAATAAAAATTTAAATGTGAGCTCTAAATCGCCAGCTCTAAATCGTTAATAACTAATAAGTGATTGATCTGTAAATTTCCTCGTGGATTTTGGATATTTTGACTGTGCATCCCTTTTAGAATGATATAATAAATTCAATTTTACCTACTACTGGCCTTTTCTCTTCGTTCATCCTCATAACATTTGTCGGATCCTGTAGAATGTCCAGCTCGCTTTAGACTTTTTTCTCTTTGATGGTGATAATTGCGCTTGGGTGATCTTCTTCCACTCATGTCAAAAGATCATTAAAAAATAGCCAAATGTGAGGCTTAATTTAAAACAAGTGAATTAAAACGCAAACAAAAAGGAATTAAAATTTAATGGAGATGGTCAAACCTGAAACTGAAACCTTATGTCGAAACGAATTTTTCGGAAAGAAATATATACATAATAGCCAGGGCTGCCATCGAAAATTTTCAGAAAAAGGACAATCACTTTGAAAATAAAGATTTTACGTCCAAAAAAAGGACAAATAAAAATGTGCTATTTCCCATAGAAATCAGGCTTGTAAAAACGCGATTATTTTGCATGTGGGGCATATGCATGTGGGGCGTGATTTTTTGCCTAAAAATGCAAAATTTCTCGATTTTTCCAAATTTCCGGATATATTAGGGGTCCGGCGGTGGCGATAAGCGCCGCCAGGAAATTTTTGTGAAAATTGACCACTTTTTCTTAAGAAAATTGACCGTTTTATGCGCGTTTTTAACAAGAGTTAAACATTATTGTGGGTCCGGCGGTGCTAATAGGCGCCGCCGGGAAAATTTTGCAAAAATCAGCATCTTTTCCTTATGAAAATTGGTCATTTTTTGCAAGGGAAGAAGATATGTGTTCAGGCATCAGGCTTTAGTTCTTTAGAACCTTATAATATATTTTGCCCCTTTTTGCGCCATTGCTGAAATAAATTGATGGATATAAATGGGGACGGGAAGAATTGGCATTTTTGTACATAAAATAGTCGATTTCCTTTCAAATTTTTAGCATTCTGGGAAACTCACCTTAAATAAAAAAACTTTGGTTACATCAAATTAAAAAATTAAATACCAGATACCAGGCAAGTATTGAAGGGGCGTGTAAAAAGTGCTGAAAGTGTAATTGCTTCCATCATGTAAATCAAAGTGAAATCCCTCCAGCATGCCAATCAATAAATCTACATGTTGTTATCGTTTCAAATTCATTTAGAATTCAAAAATTTTAGGTAATTATAATTAGCACATAACCTCATCGTTCTTCGGATGATTGGACAATTTCGTCTTCCTTAATCCACTTAATGATCGTTGGCAATCTTGATCATTCTCTTCCTGATCTTTTTTGCAATATTTCGGAGATGGAATGGCTACGTCAATTAGCGCTAATTTCCCGTCAATTTTTCCCGGTTTTTGTTTTGCTTTTGTTCTTTCCAATAACTTTTCAATCGTTTTATATTTGATGTTCTTTGATTTTGTCAATTTTTTTCTTCAAATTTTGGTCTGCTTACGACGGATCCGACCCGACCCGGGTCCACGCTTGACGGACCTAGCTCTTGAGTCTCGACCCAGACCCAACCCGATCCTTAAGAATTTTTGACCCGACTCCGGCCCGAGACGACACGTTCTCATCCCCAGCTCAATGTTAGGCAATTCTTTGCAGCTAAAAAATGCACAACAATAACCAACCATTCACATGCATTTAATAGGATTATTTAAAATTGCGTCACCCAAAATAAAAAATTTAGCGCGTTTGGACTGATCCTGTCCTGATCTGAAAGATCGTATCCAAAATTGATCAGATAAGATCAGATTGTTGAATTACCAATAAGGCTAAATCAGCTTAAGATTAAATCTTTGTTTAAAGACCCCCTTATGCGTCCAATCAAAAAACCTTTACAAAATTTTTAATGGACTTTGAAGCGAAAATTTTTGAACTTTAGATATATAAAACAACAACTAACGCAATATTATTTTAAATTTAAATTTTTGTTTTTGGTCCAAAAATACAGTAAATTCAGAAGATCCGGTCTGGTTGGAAGATCTGGTTGGTTGCTGGTTGGGATTGGGACTTCACTTGGTCTGATTCAGGTATCCCGAAAAATCGCCCCTGAGTTTCAGGTTAGACTCCAGAATACTGCTACTATTTATTTTTGCTGTACAAACTAAGTAGGTTTAAGGTTTGAACTGTTTATTGAAGACGACAGCAAAACTCTGATAAATTTTAGCAGAATTTCATTGTTGATTTTAATCAACAAAATTTCACGATTGGCATTGGCGAGGTTTTCTCGTATTTTTCTGAAATCGGTAAAATTTCTGAGTTTTTGTGAGTAAACTGCTCAATAGAGAATGCACCTCCAATCGGTATTCCCGGTTATTCTCGACATTCGTTTCCATACTCTCGACATTTCGCCACCGGCTGCGCTTAGCAACATAGTAGATTTTAAAATTATTTTATACATGAATACGATTATGAAATACAACTTTAATTTATATATTCGAAAAATAGCTTTTTGAGATTTGGAAAAAGTTTGGGTTTGGATTACGCAGTTTCGAAATTTATGATGCGAAGTTTCGTCTTCGAAAAGCTCTTCGAGTAAATTTTGTCCCACCTGTCTGTCCCAGCACGCATACATATGGACGACAGACACACAGATTACGGTATTTTGATGATCAGTCTTTCCTTTCGCTACTTCAACAATTACGGTATGGCGTCAATTCAAAAAGAACACTTGACCAGCCAACAAAGGAAAATTTCGTTATCGACAGAGACAGAGAAGAGAGCAAATTCACAATGAAGATAAGACAATATTTGCAGGATAATCGCAATCTTCATCATCCATCATTCTAAACAAACATTTTTACATTGTTTTTTACTGCAAAAATTGAAAAATTGCGCTTATTTCTCGATCCGATTTCATTCTAAACAAAATATTTAATCAGTTGCCACAACAAGAATGGAACGCAAATTAGATGAGCATGCACTTTTAATTTTTTTTTGTCATCCTAATTAAATTCAGCCCCCAGTCGGTTAAGAATAATTTCAAAAATTGAAATAAAATTTATGACCCCCAATTAGTTTTTACAATAAATAACAATAATTATTTTTCTAGTATAAATTTGACATTTTTACTCAAAGTTTAAGGCTTGCTCTTTAGTTTTCATGTTGCAAAAGCGATCATCCATTTATGAAAACTACTCATTTCGATACCCATTCATTAGCACAAAAAAGGTGAAAAGTCCGTTGGCGAATCCGTTTCCCCAGAAAAAAAACTTTAAAAACTTCTTGAGAAAGGAGTACCAGAAGCAGGAGCACGCTTTTTAACTTCCTGAGAAAGGGATATCCATTTTTAAACGTATAGTTTTCAAAAAAGAGTGCAACATATAGTACAATATAAATGTTGTAAAATGTTAAACAGTTTAATAGCATTGTCAATATACTCACCCAAAGTTGTTTACACATTCATTGTCTGTTGGTTAGAAAACAGACAAATGCAATGTGTGCATTGGCTAATAACACACCAGTAGTCCATATATGGTAGTAGTATCATCCCCCGGAGAAGTGGCTGGGGGCACTCTTACCCCACCGCTCCCCCCAGGCGACATCCGACCATTCCCTCCCCAAATCCAACATTTCTGGTTTTCTGTTTTTGCCCTTTGAAAAGGAGATATTCAGCACATTATTTGGCGCCGCTCATATGCACCAACCAATCAAATTTCGTCACCATAAAAGACATTCTCGACAGACGCAGTCTGGAGTGGGCGGGGCAAATCATCCGATTAGTGAAAAAACAAAAAGCCAATTAAGCCCAAAAATATGGCACTTTAAGCATTAGCAAATTAAGATGAAGGGCGCATCAATTCATTCATCTGTCCAGAAAATGATATTCAAAAAAGCGCTTTATTTCCTTACATTGTACTTTTGGTTTGGCCACCACCTCAACGCAATGCTAATTGGTGACGTGAGAGGTCCTTTCTCGGCCCATTTCCTCAAATGGTTGGAGAAGTGAGTTTTTTGCCAGGGAAAAAGTTTGACATTGCAAAGCCTCCAAAGTTACACGCTTAAGCGTGGACAGGATGAATATGGACAACATTTCCCCAAATTTTTACAAATTTTCTTTCAGAACGCTTTAACCAAAGCTAAAAGAAGGGTTTTTTACGCATTTCTCAAATTCATAAAAAAAAATAAGGAAACCAATATATTACCTAATCATTATTAATCACCCTCTTAAGCCCCACAATCTTCCAACGAAATGGGAACGTTTACGAAGGATTATTCCTGCAGAAAAAAAAATAATAAAATCAGTTAATTGAGATAATTTTAAAGGACAAAGATTGAAGAATAAAAGATAAAAGTCAAAAATAAAAAGCAATCAGTCCCAATCACAACCTCTGAATTTGCTCCTTCTTGCAGAAATGGCTATGCCGAGGACAACTTTGCGGCCAGCAATTTGGGCCCTCAGGCAAGCTTTGGAGGAAAAAATTATCACTCCCTCTGGCGGAATAGGCGAGCAATGCAGACCAGGAATCCAATTGTGTTCATTCACGGAAATTCGGACGGGGCGTTGGCGGACGGAGGCGAGGAATGGTCGCAGGGATGGAGTGCGACCATCGCACAATTGCTGCAGGCAGGGTACTCGCCCGCGGAATTGTACGCAATCACTTACGGGGACCGGGACCTGGCCAATGCTCTAACAAGGTACAAACAAATTTACGCTGTAATTCGTAGAATGATCAAAAACTTTGATCTGAATTACATCAAAAAATCTGACAGATCCGTGGACTGCGCAACGCTGATCCGACTGAGACACTTTGTGGAGGCCGTGTTGGAATACACCGGAGCGGCCAAATTGGACATTGTGGCCCACTCGATGGGCGTCACATTGGCCCGCAAGGTGATTCAGGGAGGAATTTGGGGTGAGGAGGAGGAAGTGATGTGCCATCTCGGACAGCCCCTGAGGAGTCGCGTGCGCACTCTGATCGGCATTGCGGGAGCCAACTTCGGCATGTGCCTTTGTGCGGATCCACAACTTGCGCACAGTTCGCCAGCTTGCGGCAAGCAAAGCGGCTTCTGGACACAATCCGGATGTGCGGATGCGCATCCGGAAGAATGCCAATTGAAGCGACCTATGATGGCACACAGAGATCAGTGCCACAATCGGGGCCAATATGCCCAAGTTTTACACCAACTGAACCATTCGGAACAGGGCAAGGACGCCCAATTTGTGGTAAAAGTTTGAATTTTGGGTCAAAATCCATTTATACGATATTCAGGTGAGCATGTGGTCCAGCGGAGATGCCATTTTGGGTCCCTCAAATTTTGCCTGGGGCCGTCGGACATCGGAGATTCCGCACAGTGATGCCACCCGAGTATACGACGAGCGGCACTCCCACCACTCCATCAAGTGGATGACCGTCCCGGACCAGGTCGCCTTCCTGATGCGCAAATAAACGAACGAACGATCGGATCAGCTAGCATTGCGCCACAAAAAGGCATTTTTATACTGGTGATCAAAATCTGCCGATGAAGCGTTGATATTAAAATATTTATTTTTGCATATAAATTTTTGTTTGGATTTGACCCGCTCGTGCGTTTGGAGTTTGACTGTGAAAGATAATCGACAGTTGTCTTGCACACCTATGGGTAGCATGGCCGAACAGATGATCCACGATCCAATATGGATCAATACTCTTCTACTCTTCTTGTCCTCTTTTTGTACTCTTCTTCTACTCTTCTTGTATGTAACGTATTTATTACATGTTTTAAGTCCTATGAGTGTGACATATAAATGAAAACATAAACAAAAATAAACATTTTGAGTTTATAACGGCATTTTCAGGTGCAGTTCCGCCTCCTCCACCAATGGGAGCGCCGCCTCCACCTCCGCCTGGCACGCTTCCTGTGCCTGGAACAATGCGCGGTCGTGAACCAAGTCCGTGTCCGAGCTCTTCAAAGAATCCATTGCTGAAATTGCACTGGAAGGAGGCACACCACGAAGTATGGTGGCAAGAAGGGGTATCCGTTTCCATCCATTCGTACCTTCTTTTAGGCTCTGCCTGTGCCCGCACTTAAGCGAAAGGGCACCTTTTGGACCAAAGTGCAGGCACCTCAAATTGACACCTCCAAAATTGCAAAACTCTTTGAGCAGAAGCCGAAAGAGGCGGTTGCCATAAAGGTTAAAATCTTTTATATGAGGAAAAAATCATTGTTTGAAGAAAACCGGAACGGAGACAAAACCACAGCTTCTGCAAGTGCTGTCCGTTAAGCGCTCACAGGCCATTAACATTGGACTCACAAAACTACCGCCAATCACTGTGATCCCTACAGCCATTAGGGTTTGTGAAGCACTAAAATAATTAAGTTCTTATCGTTAGCATAAGTTTTTCAGTTTAGCTTCTCGAAATAATTATTAGCTGATTCAATTTTTACTCTTGCAAAGAATAATATCTTCAGTAATAAAGCTTATCGTTTATTATTATGTTATGATCATTTATTCTTTATTTATACAGAAATTCGATGCCACAGTGCTGAATAAGGAAGGCATTGAGAAGATTCTGTCCACGATGATGCCAAGTCTGGAGGAGATTGAGAGAATCCGGGATGCGATGGCTGAGAATCCGGATATTCCATTGGGCCAAGCAGGTCTTTCTTTTCTATCTATCACCTTTTACAGTCGGTTTTCAAAGACTTTGTTAGTCGGTTTTTTAAAGATTTTTTACACTTTTACGGAGACAAGAAGCTAACCAGATAAATGCAAATGAAAGTAAACAAAATTCAGAACAGTTCATGCTCAGCCTCAGCGAGATTGATTGTCTTCTGGAGCGGCTCCGATTGTGGCTGTTCATGCTGGACTACCAGAATGTGGAGAAGGACGTAGCTGAGGCACTGATGGAGTGGAACAATGCAATGAAAGAAATTGAGGAATCGAAGACGTTTCGCGTTGCAATGGGCATGTTGTTGACCATCGGCAATGCGTTGAACGGCACTGATGTGAGTTATAAATGATCTTCATTTGAAAATGAAATGATCCTTTTAAAGCTTTTTTTACAATTTTCAGATAAAAGCTTTTCAACTAGACTACTTGAGCCGTGCTTCTGAAGTGAAAGATCCCGTCCACAAATATCCGCTCACCCACCACCTTGCTGAGTACATGATCGATCATTACACGGATGGGACTGACTTGTACAGTGAACTTGGCGCAGTATCTAGAAGCTCACGGGTTTGGAGCCTACACTCATAAGCCTCTATCTTACTGTTTCATCACCGATTATTTGCAGCTGGACTTTGACTCCGTGTTCGACAACTTGAAGAAAATGGAGTTGGACTGCAAAGCGTGCTTCGATTACGTGGCAAAGATCTCTCAAAAGGACAACAACAGTTCAATGAAGAATAAGGTGAATTCCTTCCTTACCGAAGTAGCCGAACGCATTCACCGACTGAAGCATGTTCAACGAACAACTACACACAGGTTGATTTTTGATCTCTCATCTCGTGGTGCATCTTTTGAAATATTTGGTGCGGGGGTATTTAGTTTTGTTTTTGTATCTACTAAAAATTTATGGCCCTTTAATTTATAAATTTATATATTATTAATATTTCGAGTTGATACTTGAGAATTAATTCAATCAAATTTAAACATACTCATAATAATGGTCGATGTTGCAGATGGAATGCTTTCTTGCTTTACTTTGGTTACGCAACTGGAGATGTGAAGGACCAAAAGCCGGTGAATGTGTTCAAGATGGTCATCGAGTTTGCGCTCGAGTATCGCACTAACAGGCTTGTTTTTACCAAATTTTTGTGAAGATAATCAAATATTTGATTATAGGGACAAAATATTGCAAACTCGTAAGCGACTGCAGGAGAAACGGGAGCGCAACAAGACGCGTGGGATGATGATCGGTGCGGCGCAGAATGCTGCTGGGCTACAACAACGGAAGCGATCGGGCGGAAGAAGTGGAGCGGGTTCAGAGGTTCAGCTTACAGACAAGGAGGTAAATTTTGCGAATATAAGATGCATAGGTCTCGTAGGTAACAAAACTAGATTCATATAGGTCTTTAGGTGGAGAGTGTCATCCTTATTAAGCAAAATGCAATAAAAATATTTCGCACTCTACGATGAGATTTCTTTCAGAGACACCAAGAAATGTCTCGCCTGCTGACGGGTGGGCCCGCTTGCAACGGAGACGAGACGCTGACGCGGAAGCGCATTGGTCCAGGCAATGATCGGTCCAGGATTGCTGCCCAAACTGAAGGTGGAGGGATGATTAAGAACGAAGCTTGTTAGTTGCTCCATATTGCATTTTTCTTTCAGCAATGCGTAAGGGCCCTGCAGACGCGGATGATGATGAGCTATTGGACGGAGTGGTAAGGACGGTAACAGCACAGACTGACGCTAGGGACGCCAGCCGTAGACGAGCCCGCATGTTCAATCGGAAGTCGCGTAAGCGGGAAACCTCGGGATAGCTAAATAAATGCTTTAATGATATTACTCGCTTTAGAAGACAATCTGGTACGACGAACAAGGACGATTCGACAAGATCAGTTGGTGGAGCTGAACAACAACATCAATAATGCAAACTTCTAGTCATCCATTCATCGGATCCGAGCATGATAATTTTTCACATTTGCTAGGTACTAATGACTTCCTATCTCTCTATTGTTTTTGTATCCCCTAAAAGCAAAGCGGTTAAAATATTAACAAAGTAATTACGTTAGAAAAACAGATCCTAAATTTGAAATTTGGTCCACTTTGCTTATGCAACAAGCCTCTCCCAGGATCTTTGTGCTTGTCGACGCCTTCAACCCTAAATGGGCATAATTAGATCCAAAAATGGTTAATTAAAATTTGATCCAGCAGCAGCCCCATCCTCCGGCATCTATCCTGTCTCGATATTAACAAGATGACATGGCCCTTCACCCGCTTCTTTTATTTTCCCTTTGAATATTGTACCGGTCACGCCATTTCAAATGAATGTGCATTGCTCCATGTCCCTTTAATCTCTCTATTCCTCCCTCGCACTTCCAAGAAAATTTTTATATATAAGCCTTCATCGTATGTTCCCAAATTTGGTTCGTTTTCTTAGCTCAAGGAATAACTAAATACGAAATAAAGGAGTTACTATCACATGCCTTAAATTGCTTCCGTTTTAGCGATTATAAATAATATAAAACAATCGGGAAGTACTTCCAAGTAGATAGCCCTGAATTAGCCTTTTAGTTTTCCACCAATTGAGCCTAAATTCGAGAACCAATTAAAATCCTAGAATCTAAATTCTAGAACGAATAAAACTCCGTTTGAGAATCTTGGAGTCTGGCGATTGCGCAATGTATAAAATGCACTAATCAACATTTGTCCTATCCTACTTTTAATAATTCGCCTATGTATGACGTTTTTACTAACCAAAATTTTCACCCGTGTTGTGGTGTTCGTTTATGTAAATTAAGGACGCCCGCCGGCTCAAACCTTCGCTAGGCTCCGTAGGTCCGTAGCTCGGCCCATTTAATCCTCAAGAGATTTTAGACCTAAAGAAACGAATCTAATAGCGAGTTTGACCTAAAGTTGAATGAACATTCTATGCCGTCACGGATACTCTTTTTGCAAACTCACACTCACCAATTCAAATATAGAGACCTTCCTTCTGCTGTTTCCATGTTGGCAATCTCAACAATACCGTCTGGATGATCTACATAAGCATTAAATTTACTT
>JAEHOL010000005.1:0-138496 GCA_016432905.1 Hoplolaimus galeatus
CCCCCCAAATCCCTGTCGAATTCCGGCCAGCGTGGTTTAACGGGGCGCCTAAGATCAAAAGCAGATCAAGATCAAGATCAAGAGCGGCTCGCTTCGCATCGTTTTAACCGTTGAGCTTACAGACTTAAGTAGATACCTATGCCTTCATGTGGGAGCTGGCAATTAGCAGACTGACGGTTATTGTCAGAAATTTCCCACAGGAGTACAAATGTACTCCATGACAAACCTGACTCCCCGCCGCACCGCCATCCTGACCTTCATTCGCGAGCGCATCGCGCAACAAGGCCAGCCTCCCAGCCTCGCCGAGATCGCCGAGGCGTTCGGCTTCGCCTCGCGCAGCGTCGCCCGCAAGCATGTGGTGGCGCTGACCGAAGCTGGGTTTATCGAGGTCAACCCCAACCAGGCCCGTGGCATTCGCTTGCTCAATCAACCTGCGCGTCCCGAGTGGCTGGATGTACCGGTGCTCGGTCGTGTGGCGGCCGGTCGGCCGATTGGCGCCGATGCCGAGGTGCACAGCCGCTTGCAACTGGACCCCGCCACTTTCGCCAAAACCCCCGATTACCTGCTGCGGGTGCAGGGCGATTCGATGATTGAAGATGGCATTCTCGATGGCGACCTGGTGGGCGTGCGCCGCAGTGCCGAAGCCTTGAACGGGCAGATTGTGGTGGCGCGCCTGGACGGCGACGTCACCATCAAGCGTTTCGAGCGCAGTGGCGACAGGGTTCGCCTGTTGCCGCGCAACCCGGCCTATCAACCCATCGTGGTCGGGCCCGAGCAGGACCTGGCCATCGAAGGCGTGTTCTGCGGCCTGGTGAGGCAAGGCTGATGGGCGCCGTGGTTGCCCTGGACTCGCTGTTCAATGGCGGGCGAGTCTGGAAGGGCCGGCCCGCCGCGCCCCCGGCCAGCGTGCACCCCACGGGGCTGGCGGCGCTGGATGCGGTGCTGCCCAGTGGCGGCTGGCCGGAATCGGCCTTGAGTGAAATCCTGATGGCCCAGGACGGGGTGGGCGAGTTGCAACTGGTGCTGCCTACCCTGGCGCGCCTGTCGGCCTTGGGCGAGCGCATTGTGCTGGTGGCGCCGCCCTATACCCCCTATCCCCATGCGTGGCAGAACGCCGGGGTGGATGTGCGCCAGCTGTACATCATCCGGGCCGAGGAGCGTGACGCGTTGTGGGCGGTGGAGCAATGCCTGCGTTCTGGCAGTTGCGGGGCGGTGTTGTGTTGGCCGCGCAAGGCCGATGATCGTGCCTTGCGGCGTTTGCAGGTGGCGGCCGAAACCGGGCAGACCCTGGCGTTTGCCTGGCGCTCCCTGAGCGAGGCGATCAATGCCTCGCCTGCCGCCCTGCGCCTGGCGGTCGAGGCCAGGCCCGCGCAAGTGCGGGTGCTCAAGTGCCGTGGCGGGCTGGCCCATCCGGCGCCAATTGCCCTGGCGGGGCATTGAGGTTGCCATGCGTTGGGTGTGTATTGTCTTCCCGCAATTGGCGCTGGACGGGGCACAGCGTGTGCACCCCGAACCCGAGCAGCCGCTGGCGCTGCTGGCCGGCACGCCGCAGCGGCGTGTACTGCAAACCGTCAACGCCGCCGCCCGCGCCTTGGGCCTGCGCCCCGGGCAATCGTTGACGGCGGCCCATGCCCTGGTCAAGCACTTTGCCTGTGTGGAATACGACCCGTTGGAGATCGAGCGCCTGCAGCAGTTTCTGGCCGCCTGGGCCTACCGGTTCAGCTCCCAGGTCAGCCTGTATTACCCACGGGCCTTGTTGTTCGAGATCGAATCGAGCCTGGGCCTGTTCGGCCCCTGGCCGCAACTTGAGGCGCGTTTGCGCAAAGAGCTGACCGAACTTGGCTTTCGTCATCGCATCGTCGCTGCGCCCAACCCGGCGGCGGCGCGGATATTGGCAAACGGCTACGACGGCCTGGCCGTGGCCGATGACAGCGCCCTGATGCAGGCCCTGGCGTCGCTGCCTGTCGACCGTGCAGGCCTTGAACCCCAGGCCGCCACCGCCTTGTCGCGCATGGGCCTGCGCAGCCTGGCCCAGGTGCAGGCCTTGCCCCGGCATACCCTGGCGCGACGTTTTGACGCCAGCCTGCTCAAGCACCTCGACGCCCTGAGCGGGCAGCGGCCATTGGCCCTGGATTTTTATCAACCGCCCGACCAGTTCGATGCACGCATCGAGTTGAATTTCGATGTGCAATCCCACCAGGCGCTGTTGTTCCCCTTGCGGCGTTTGACCGGCGACCTGTCCGCTTTCCTGTGCGGCCGCGACAGTGGCGTGCAGCGCTTTGACCTGCACCTGGAACACGCCCAGGCACAAGACAGCGTGATCAAGGTGGGCCTGCTCAGTGCCGAGCGCGAGCCTTCGATGTTGTTCGAACTGGCCCGTGGGCGCCTGGAGCAGGTACAGGTCACCGCGCCGGTGCGAGGGGTGCGCCTGGTGGCCGAGGACTTGCCGGTGTTCGTGCCGCAACGCCAGGACCTGTTCGACGACCGCCCGCAACAAACCCTGCCGTGGGAACAGTTGCGCGAACGCCTGCGTGCACGCCTGGGGGATGAGGCGGTGCAGGGCCTGCGTTTTCAGGCCGACCATCGCCCCGAATGCGCCTGGCAGGCTGCGACCGACCACCAGGCGTGCCCGAGCTTGAACAAGGTCCGCCGCCCAGGCTGGTTATTGCCGCAACCGACCTTGCTGGCCGAACACGGCGTACAGATCCTGATGGGTCCGGAGCGCATTGAATCGGGCTGGTGGGATGGCGCCGATGTCCGCCGCGACTATTACCTGGTCCAGACCCGCGCCGGCCAGCAGGGTTGGGCCTATCGCACGGTGGGGCAAGGCGATGGGCTGTGGTTGCAAGGGTGGTTTGCATGAGCATCCCCTCAGCTGGAGCGCACTTACTGTGGCGAGCAAGCTTGCTTGCGCTGGGGTGCGTAGCGCCCCCAATAAAAGCCGGAGACTGCTGCGCAGTCAGCGGGAGCAAGCTCCCTCGCCACAGCAAGCTCGCTCCTACAACAGGGGGTGGGGGCGCATGAATTATGCCGAGCTGCACTGCCTGTCCAATTTCAGCTTCCAGCGTGGTGCCTCCAGTGCGCTGGAGCTTTTCGAGCGCGCCAAGCGCCAAGGCTACAGCGCCCTGGCGATTACCGATGAATGCACGCTGTCAGGCATCGTGCGTGCCTGGCAAGCCGCCAAAGCCGTGGACTTGCCGTTGATTATCGGCAGCGAAATGCACATCGAAAATGGCCCGAAACTGGTGCTGCTGGTGGAGAACCTGAGCGGTTACCAGCACCTGTGCCGGCTGATCACCCTGGCCCGGCGTCGGGCTGAAAAGGGCAGTTATCGCCTGCTACAGGAAGATTTCGAGCAACCGTTGCCCGGCCTGTTGGCGTTGTGGGTGGCGCAAGACCGCGACACCCAGGCCAGCCTCGACTGGCTGCGCCGCACCTTCGACCAGCGCCTGTGGCTGGCGGTACACCTGCACTGTGGGCAGGACGATGCGCGCCATCTGCAACAGCGCTTGCAACTGGCCCACAGCCTGCAAATCCCTGCCGTGGCCTGCGGCGATGTGCATATGCATGCGCGAGGCCGCCGTGCCCTGCAAGACACCATGACCGCCATCCGTCACCACGTGCCGGTGGCCGAAGCTGGCACGCGCCTGCACCCCAATGGCGAACGCCACCTGCGCAGCCTCGACGCGCTGGCGGCGCTGTACCCCCAGGCCTTGCTGGATGAAACCCTCGCCCTCGCGCGGCGCTGCACCTTCGACCTCGGCCAGTTGCGCTATCACTATCCACGCGAGCTGGTACCCGCGGGGCATGACGCCCAATCCTGGCTGCGCACCCTCACCGAAGAAGGCATCGCCCAGCGCTGGCCCGAAGGCATCGACGACAAGACCTTGCAGCAAATCCATCGTGAACTGCAGCTGATCAGCGAGCTGGGTTACGAAAGCTATTTCCTTACGGTGCATGACATCGTGCGTTTCGCCCGCAGCCGTTCGATCCTGTGCCAGGGCCGTGGTTCGGCGGCTAACTCGGCGGTGTGTTTTGCCCTGGGCATCACCGAAATCAACCCGAGCCTTACCAACCTGCTGTTCGAGCGCTTCCTGTCCAAAGAGCGCAACGAGCCGCCGGACATCGACGTGGATTTTGAGCACGAGCGCCGCGAAGAGGTGCTGCAATACGTGTTCCAGCGCTATGGCCGCACCCGTGCAGCCTTGACGGCGGTAGTCAGCAGTTACCACGCCACGGGCGCGGTACGTGATGTGGCCAAGGCCCTCGGGCTGCCGGCGGACCAGATCAACGCCTTGGCCGATTGCTGCGGGCGCTGGAGCGATGAGGCGCCGCCGTTGGAGCGCCTGCGTGAAAGCGGCTTCGACCCGGACAGCCCACTGCTGCGGCGTGTCTTGACGTTGACCCAGCAACTGATCGGTTTTCCGCGGCACCTGTCCCAGCACCCTGGCGGCTTTGTGATCAGCGAATACCCGCTGGACACCCTGGTGCCGGTGGAAAATGCGGCCATGGCCGAGCGCACCATTATCCAGTGGGACAAAGACGACCTCGACGCCGTCGGTTTGCTCAAGGTGGACATCCTTGCCCTGGGCATGCTCAGCGCGATCCGCCGCTGCTTCGATTTGCTGCGCCGACATCGCCACCGGGACTTGAGCCTGGCCACGATTCCCAAGGAAGACCCGGCCACCTACGCCATGATCAGCAAGGCCGACACCATCGGTGTGTTCCAGATCGAGTCGCGGGCGCAGATGTCGATGTTGCCCCGGCTCAAGCCGCAGACGTTTTATGACCTGGTGATCGAGGTTGCCATTGTGCGGCCTGGGCCGATCCAGGGCGGCATGGTGCATCCGTACTTGCGTCGGCGGAACAATGAAGAGCCCACAACCTATCCCTCGCCCGCACTGGAGGCCGTATTGAAACGCACCCTGGGCATCCCGCTGTTCCAGGAACAGGTGATGCAAATCGCCATGGTCGCCGCCGACTACAGCCCCGGCGAGGCCGACCAGTTGCGCCGCTCCATGGCCGCCTGGAAACGCCACGGCGGCCTAGAGCCCCATCAGCAGCGCCTGCGCACCGGCATGCTGAAGAATGGCTACACCGAAGCCTTTGCCGCGCAGATTTTCGAGCAGATCAAGGGCTTTGGCAGCTATGGTTTCCCGGAGTCCCACGCCGCCAGTTTCGCCTTGCTGACCTATGCCAGTTGCTGGCTCAAATGCCATGAGCCGGCGGCCTTCGCCTGCGCCCTGATCAACAGCTGGCCCATGGGCTTCTACAGCCCGGACCAGATCCTGCAGGACGCCCGGCGCCATCGCTTGCAGATCCGCCCGGTGGATGTGCAGGCCAGCGACTGGGAATGCAGCCTGGAGCCCATCGACGGCCAGCAACCGGCGATTCGCCTGGGCTTGCGCATGATCTCGGGGTTTCGCGAGGACGACGGGCGGCGTATCGAAGCGGCGAGGCAGCAGCGGCGGTTCAACGACATCGCTGACCTGGACGCGCGCGCCGGGCTGGATACGCGTGCCCAGGCGCTGTTGGCGGATGCCGGGGCCTTGCGCGCCCTGGCCGGCAACCGCCATCAGGCGCGCTGGGACGTGGCCGGTGTGCATCAGCAACTGGGCTTGTTTGCCGGCCTGCCGAGCCCCGATGAAACGCGGGTGGCATTACCCGAGCCCACGGTAGGCGAAGATTTGCACGCCGATTACGCCACCCTCGGTACGACCCTGGGGCCCCATCCCCTGGCACTATTGCGCGCCGAGTTACGCCGGCGCCGCTGCCGCAGTTCCCAGGAGTTGCTGACGGTGGAACATGGGCGCAACGTGAGCATCGCCGGGCTGGTCACTGGCCGCCAGCGCCCAGGCACGGCGAGCGGCGTGACCTTTGTCACCCTGGAGGATGAGTTCGGCAACCTCAATGTGGTGGTCTGGCGCGACCTGGCCGAGCGTCAGCGCCAGGCGCTGGTGGGCTCGCGTTTGCTCAAGGTGGACGGCCGTTGGGAGGCGGTAGGTGAGGTGCGGCATTTGATCGCGGGGCGCCTCACCGATTTGACGCCGTTGCTGGATGGAATGGTGGTGCGCAGCCGGGATTTTCATTGAGTTCCAGGGGTTTGTGCATTCCTCTGTGTTCAGGATGAAACCATCCACCGCTGGCGCGCTCCAAAACTTGCGACTGTCTTGTCCCTGCACAGAGCCCAATCATGCAATTTTTATCCAACCCCCATGGCTGTGAAGGCTGGGCCGGCGAAATGGCCCAGCGGATTCGCACGTTCGACTGGTCAAGTACCGACCTTGGCCCCTTGGATCAGTGGTCCACGAGCCTGGCTTGCACCGTGCAAATGATGCTCGCCTCACCCGTGCCGATGGTGATGCTGTGGGGGCGGGCGGGGTACATGATCTACAACGACAGCTATTCGGTATTTGCCGGCGGGCGCCATCCCTACCTCTTGGGCACTCCGGTAGAACTGGGCTGGCCGGAAGTGGCCGAGTTCAATCGGCATGTGGTGGATACGTGCCTGGCGGGCGGTACCTTGTCGTTCAATAACAAGGAGCTGGTGTTATCGCGTCACGGCCAACCGGAAAGCGTATGGCTGGACCTCTATTACAGCCCCGTGGCCGGGGACAACCAACAGCCGGCCGGGGTGCTGGCGATTGTGGTGGAAACCACTGAACTGGTGAAGTCCGAGCGGGTGCGCCAGGAGCTCACCCATAATCTGGAGCAACGCGTAGCCGCTGAAGTGCAGGCGCGGTCTGCCGCAGAAGACCAGTTGCGCCAGTCACAGAAGCTGGAAGCGATTGGCGGCCTGACCGGTGGCGTGGCCCATGACTTCAATAACCTGCTGCAAGTGATCGCCGGCAACCTGCATTTGCTCGCCCGGCATGAGCCGGACAATTGTCAGGTGCAACGTCGCGTCACCGCGGCCATCGCCGCCGTGGAGCGAGGGGCCAAGCTGTCGTCGCAACTGCTGGCCTTTGCCCGTCGCCAGCCCTTGTCTCCGGCGGTGTACAACCCGCAGCGCATCTACGCCGGCCTGGGCGAGCTGTTGCAACGGGCGTTGGGGGAAACCATCCATATCGACGTGCAACTGCCCCAGGACTCCTGGTGCATCAATGTCGACCGCAACCAGCTGGAAAACGCGCTGCTCAACCTGGCGATCAACGCCCGCGATGCCATGCAAGGCGAGGGTGTGATTCGTATCACCGGGGAAAACGTCATCCTCAACCCGGACGATTGCATCGGTAAAAGCATCAAGCCCGGCGAATACGTGCGCCTGGCAGTGGCCGACACCGGCGTGGGCATGTCCGAGGCGACCCTCAAGCGCGCATTCGAACCCTTCTTTACCACCAAGCGCGAAGGCCACGGCACCGGCCTGGGGTTGAGCATGGTGTTCGGTTTTGTGCGCCAAAGTGGCGGGCACGTGGACATGTGGAGCGAGGAGGGCAAGGGCTCGGTGGTGCAGATGTATTTCCCCCACTGCCTGGAGCCTGAATGCCTCGACGACTACAGTGATGCGGACCTGCAAGGCGGCGGCCAGGAAACCATCCTGGTGGTCGAGGACAACGAAGGCGTGCGCCTGACGGTGGTCGAGTTGCTGCAGCAGTCGGGTTATACCGTACTGACCGCCGAGGATGGCGACCGCGCGATGCAAGTGTTGCAGCGCGGCGTGTCGCCGGACCTGATCTTCACCGATGTGGTGATGCCGGGTCGGGTCAAGAGCACCGACCTGGCCACCTGGGCCCGCGCGCAGAACCCGCCGGTGCCGGTGCTGTTTACCTCGGGCCACACCCGCGACATTCTGTCTTCCAATCATCTGCTCAGCGCCGATATCCACCTGCTGAGCAAACCCTACAGCCCCGATGCCCTGACCCAACGCGTGCGCAGGGTGCTAAGCGCAAGACAAGGTTGCCCATGACTTCACAGCGCAACATCCCACCGCTCACCGCCCGGCAAACGGGCTTTGTCAGGGTGCGTGGCGCCCGTGAACATAATTTGCGCAATGTCGATGTGGATATTCCCCGGGACGCCCTGGTGGTGTTTACCGGCGTGTCTGGCTCCGGCAAATCGTCCCTGGCGTTTTCCACGGTGTACGCGGAGGCCCAGCGCCGCTATTTCGAATCGGTGGCGCCCTATGCGCGGCGCTTGATCGACCAGGTCGGCGTGCCGGACGTAGACAGCATCGAAGGCTTGCCGCCTGCCGTGGCCCTGCAACAGCAACGGGGTACACCCAGTGCGCGCTCGTCGGTGGGCAGTGTCACCACCTTGTCGAGCTTGATCCGCATGCTCTATTCCCGCGCCGGCCGCTATCCGAAAGGGCAGGCCATGTTGTATGCCGAGGACTTCTCGCCGAACCTGCCCCAGGGCGCGTGCCCGCAATGCCACGGCCTGGGCCGCGTGTATGAAGTGACCGAAGCGCTGATGGTGCCCGATCCGTCCTTGACCATCCGCCAGCGTGCAGTGGCGTCCTGGCCGTTGGCGTGGCAGGGCCAGAACCTGCGCGACATCCTCGTGACCCTGGGTTATGACGTGGACATCCCGTGGCGCGAGCTGCCGAAAAAGCAGCGCGACTGGATCCTGTTCACCGAAGAAACCCCCACCGTACCGGTGTACGCCGGCTTCACCCCGCAGCAGACCCGCGAGGCGTTGAAACGCAAGTTGGAGCCCAGTTACCAAGGCACCTTCAGCGGCGCTCGGCGCTATATCCTGCACACCTTCGCCCACACCCAAAGCGCGCTGATGAAAAAGCGTGTATCGCAGTTCATGCAAGGCAGTGCCTGCCCATTGTGCAAGGGCAAACGCCTGAACCAGGCGGCGTTGTCGGTGAAGTTTGCCGGGGTGGATATCGGTGAGCTGTCGCAATTGTCCCTGGCGCAATTGGCCGAGTTGCTGCAGCCGGTGGCCGCGGGGCACGACACGATGAAGCTGTCGGTGGAAAAACGCCTGGCGGCCCAGCGCATCGCCCAGGACCTGCTCGAACGGGTCAACACCTTGATCGAACTGGGCCTGGGCTATCTGTCCCTGGAGCGCAGCACGCCGACCCTGTCGTCCGGGGAACTGCAGCGTCTGCGCCTGGCTACCCAATTGGGCTCGCAGTTGTTCGGTGTTATTTATGTGCTCGATGAGCCTTCGTCGGGCCTGCACCCGGCGGATGGCGAAGCATTGTTCACCGCGCTTGATCGTTTGAAGGCCGCGGGCAATTCGCTGTTTGTGGTGGAACATGACCTGGAAACCATGCGCCGCGCCGACTGGCTGATCGACGTGGGCCCGGCTGCCGGCGAACATGGCGGGCAAGTGCTGTACAGCGGGCCGCCCGCAGGGTTGGCGGATGTCGAGGCCTCGCAGACCCGCGAATACCTGTTTGCCTCACCTCGCCCGGCCAATGTGCCAAGCCGCGAGCCGGCCGGTTGGCTGAAGCTCAAAGGCGTGACGCGAAACAACCTGAAAGATTTGAACGTGGATTTCCCGCTGGGCTGTTTCACCGCGGTGACGGGGATTTCCGGCTCGGGCAAATCCAGCCTGGTCAGCCAGGCGCTGCTGGAATTGGTGGGCACGGGCCTGGGGCGTGTGCTGGAAAGCGACGATGAACCGAGCCTGGAAGATGCTGCACCGCAAGCCAGTGGCGGGCGCATCAGCGCCGGGCTCGAGCACATTCAGCGCCTGGTGCAGGTGGACCAGAAGCCCATCGGCCGCACGCCGCGTTCCAACCTGGCGACCTACACCGGGCTGTTCGACAACGTGCGCAAACTGTTTGCCGCCACGCCAGCGGCCAAGAAACGCAATTACGATGCCGGGCAGTTCTCCTTCAACGTCGCCAAGGGCCGTTGCCCGAACTGTGAGGGTGAAGGTTTTGTCAGCGTTGAATTGCTGTTCATGCCCAGCGTGTACGCGCCATGCCCGACCTGTCACGGCGCGCGCTATAACCCCGACACCCTGGCGATCAAATGGCAGGGCTTGAACATCGCCCAGGTGCTGGGGCTGACGGTGGAGCAAGCGGTGCAGGTGTTTGCCGAGCAGCCGGGCATCCTGCGTTCGTTAGTCGTGTTGCGCGATATCGGCCTGGGTTATCTGCGCCTCGGGCAGCCGGCCACCGAGTTGTCTGGCGGTGAGGCACAGCGCATCAAGCTCGCTACCGAGTTGCAACGCAATGCCCGGGGCGCCACCTTGTATGTGCTGGACGAGCCGACCACCGGGTTGCACCCCAGGGACGTCGATCGTTTGCTCAGCCAACTGAACCAGTTGGTGGATGCGGGGCATACGGTGGTTGTGGTGGAGCATGAAATGCGCGTGGTGGCCCAAAGTGACTGGGTGATTGATATCGGGCCGGGAGCAGGGGACTTGGGCGGGAGAGTCGTGGCGTGTGGGGCGCCGCAGAAGGTGGCCAAGAGCAAGACCAGCCGGACTGCGCCGTTTCTTGCTCGGGAGCTGGTCTGACTGGAGGCTGGCCTTTTGTGGGAGCTGGCTTGCCTGCGATGATGGCCCCCAGCCGACCCCTATCTGCCTGATCCAACACGATCCATTTGCATTGTCTGTGGAAGCAGTGTTTGGCTCAGCGGATCGAGTCCAGCATGCGCCCCAACATGGCATCACATCCCGCCAATTGCGCTACGCTCACAAACTCATCCGGCTTATGCCCCTGCTCCATGCTCCCGGGCCCGCATACCACGGTGGGAATGCCTGCCGCATCAAACAGCCCGCCTTCGGTGCCAAACGCTACGGTGCCGAACGCTTGCGAGCCGCAAAACGCCGCAATCAGCTGCGCCGCCTGGCTGTGCTCATCCGTGACCAGCCCCGGGTAGGCCGACAGCTCTGTGAACCGAATGGAGCTCTGCTTGCTGACCGCCTGCATACGCGGCAGTACCTGCTGCATGGCGTACGCTTGCAGTTCTTGAGCGACTTCAGCGGGGTCCGAGGCGGGCAGGGCGCGTACTTCAAAGTCAAAGCGACAATCGGCCGGGACGATGTTCAATGCCTTGCCACCACTGATCAGGCCGGTCTGTACCGTGCTGAAAGGTGGGTTGAAACGTGGGTCTTGGTGCGAACGCAAGCGCTGGCCGATGCGCCCGAGTTCGCAGATCAGATCGGCGGCATGTTCGATCGCATTCACCCCCGAGGGCGCATACGCCGAATGACATGCTTGACCCTGTATGTCGCAGCGCATTGCCAACTTGCCCTTATGACCCAACACCGGTTTGAGTTCGGTCGGTTCGCCGATGATGCACAGCATGGGTTTCACCGGGCGCTGTTCCAGAACAGCGAGCAATGAGCGTACGCCCAGGCATCCGACTTCTTCATCGTAGGACAGGGCGATATGCACCGGCAGGCGCAACGGTGTTTTGACCAGTGCGGGTACCAACGCCAGTACGCACGCGATATACCCCTTCATGTCGGCGGTGCCGCGCCCGAACAGCTTGCCGTCACGCTCGGTCAACGTGAACGGCGGCAGGGTCCAGGGTTGCCCATCCACTGGCACCACGTCGGTATGCCCCGACAGCACGATACCTGGCAGCTCAACCGGGCCGACGCTGGCAAACAGGTTGGCCTTGGTGCGTTGCGCGTTGTAGACCAACTCGCTGGCGATACCAAACCCGGCCAGGTAATCGCGCACAAACTCGATCAACTGAAGGTTGGACTCACGGCTGGTGGTGTCGAAGCCCACCAGCGTTTCCAGCAGGTCGCGGCTGCGGCTCATCGCTCGTCTCCGGCCACGCCGTAGCCGGGGGAGCGGTCGGGGGCGAGGGCGCGATCGATATAGTCCTGTACCTGTGGGCGGTAGGCGTCCCAGAGTTTTTGCAATTCGCCAATCGGCGCTTCGTCGGCCCAATCCACGCGCAAGTTGATGATCGGCCAAGTCAACTCGCCCACCACCACCAGCGCGGCGGAATGCACCGGACCGGCTTCGCCACCGGCGGCGATGGCGGCATGCATCGCTGCCAGCAACCGGTCTGCGAGCTGGCCTTCGCCCTGTTCAAAGGCCGAGACCATCGCGGTGATGACTTCACGGTCGGCGAGCATATTGCCCGCCGCCACGCATTGCTCGCCCGATACCGCGTGATGGGTACCCAGGGTCTGGCTGCCGCTGAAATGCACGCTACGGCCCAGGTGGTCTATCGCCGTCAGTTGTCGATACTGGCTGTAGCCGTTGCGGGTGAGTGCTTTGTCGACGGCATCGTCTGGGGCCAGGCCCTGTTCCAGCCCGTCGAGCACGTCTGGGCCGAGGGCCGGCAAGGTGATGTTCTGGGTCGATACCGCGCCCACGCCGGGCCGCAGCCATGGGCAGCGAGCGCCTACGGCGATACTTGATGAGCTGATGGCAACGCCCAACTGGCCGGTTTCCGCGCAGCGGCCAACGATTGAAAAGGTCATGGCTAGCCTCCTTACTCTGGGATAACCGCGATCACATCAATTTCCATCAGCCACTGCGGCTGGCCCAGGGCCGAGACCACCAGCCCGGTGGAAATCGGGAATACGCCCTTGAGCCACTTGCCCACTTCCTGATACACCGGCTCGCGGTAGCGTGGGTCGATCAAGTAGGTGGTGGTTTTGACGATGTGGCTGAGGTCGCTGCCGGCTTCTTCGAGCAGTTGCTTGACGTTTTTCATCGCCTGTTCGGCCTGGGCCCGAGGGTCGCCGAGGCCCACCAGGTTGCCATCGAAATCAGTGCCCACCTGGCCGCGTACATACACGGTGTTGCCGGCGCGCACGGCCTGGCACAGGTCGTTATCCAGGCTCTGGTTGGGATAGGTTTCTTTGGTGTTGAACATGCGGATGCGAGTGTGAGTAGGCATCAAAAAACTCCAGGAAAAAGTGATCAGGCGCTGACAGGGGTCTGGCGGGCAACCGGCGCAGCTTCGCGGTACTCGAGGTACTGACGCTGGATAGCGATATGGTCGGCTACGTATTTGGCGTCGTGCCACACCCCCCAGATAAACGACGAGCCACGCCGCGATTGCCATGGCAAACCGAGGAAGTAGATGCCGGCTTCGCTGGATACACCACGTTGGTGTTGCGGCTTGCCGGCGGCGTCGAAAGCGTCCACCTGTAGCCAGCTGTAGTCCACGACAAACCCGGTGGCCCAGATGATCGAGGTGATGCCCGCTTGGGCCAGGTCCAGCGTCAGGATTGGCTGCTTGATGCATTCAGCGTCGGGAAACACGCGACGTGCTTCGGGCTCCAGGGGCAGGTCGAGACCATTGCGTTCGATATACGCGTCGGCCGCGTCCAGCAGGGCCCGGTAGTTCTCATCCCCGCGTGCCAGGTTTTCCACCAGGTTGGGTTGGAACGTCGCCACCGTACCGTCGAAGGCTTGGGTCAGGCCAACCAGGGTCATGCCTTGCTGGGCCAGTTCACGGAAGTCGATGGTCTTGCCGCCGTGGGCGCCGCTCACAGCAATGGTCACGTGTTCACGGCCAGGTTTCATCGCCGCCTGGTCCCACTCGCCCAGAACCCCCAGCCACCAGCAGAAATCCCGGTTGCGATAGGCGCGGGGCGGGCGGTCATGGGCGCCTACCGACAGGTAGACCTGGCGACCGGCGCGCTGCAGTTCATCGGCGATTTGTACGCCGGAAGAACCGGCGCCCACCACTAATACGGCGCCTGCCGGCAGTTGCCCTGGGTTGCGATAGTCGGCGGAATGGATCTGGTGCAGTGCCGTGCCTGTAGGCGCTATGCCTGGAATCACGGGCTTCTGGAATGGCCCGGTGGCGGCGACCACGCGGTTGGCTTCGATCACACCTTCACTGGTGTGCACGGTGAAGCCGGGGCGGCCGATGTTACGTACCACTGACGTCACGTCCACGCCAGTGCGGATCGGCGCATTGAATTTGCGTGCGTAGGCTTCAAAGTAATCGGCGACACGCTCTTTTGGCGCGAAGCCATCGGCAGGGACGTCGTCGAATTCCAGACCGGGGAAGCGGTCATGCCAGGCCGGGCCGTTGGCGACCAACGAGTCCCAGCGCCCGGTGCGCCAGCGTTCGGCGATACGGCTGCGCTCCAGCACCAGGTGCGGCACGCCTTGCTTGCTCAAATGCTCGCTCATGGCCACGCCAGCCTGACCTGCGCCCACCACCAGCGTGTCTATTTTTGTTATTGCTTGAGTCATGTGTCTGTCCTTGCGTAATGCAGTTGGATTCAGCTTGGGCATGACGTCAAGTTAGGGGGCGGGCGGTGATTAATAAAATATTATTAAGTTGGGAATTGAGCATAAATATCGGATGCAGAGGGGGCTGTAGGAGCTAGCTTGCTCGCGAAAAACGTCAACGCTAACGCGTGTTTTCTGAGTCAACGCGGCGCCTGTGGTTTTCTCGCGAGTAAGCTCGCTCCTACAAACAGCTTAGAGCTCTCCGGAGTACTTCACCGCCGCCGCCGCCCGCGACGGTACCTTCAGACTGCGCAGCAGGGAGGACACATGAATGCGCACGGTAAACGGCGAGATATCCAGGGCCTTGGCGATTTCCTTGTTGGTCTTGCCCTGGGCAATCAGGCGCAACACTTCCTGCTGGCGGGTGGTAAGGGTATGAGTGTCCAGCGGCAGCAGGCCCGACGGCGCGAACTTGACCAGCACTTCGCCGGCGCGTATCGCCAGCAGCGCCTGGCCGATCTCGTCCGGGGCGATGTTCTTGCCGATAAAACCGTCGACGCCCAAGGCCATGACTTGTTCGATCAGCGCAGGGTCGTCGACCATCGACACCACCACCAAGGTGGTGCGTCGCAGTTGCTGGCGCAGTTCGGCCAGTTGGCTGATGCAGGTCAGGCCGGGAAAGCGCAAATCGAGGATCAGGGTATCGACCTCGCCCGCCTCGCGCAGCAACGTATTCACCGTGGCCAGGTCGCCGGCCTCTTGCACCTGGGCGTCGGGCAGCAAGCGTTGCACGGTGCGCGCCATGCCTTCGCGAAACATGGGGTGGTCGTCGGCGATGATGATCCGGCCGGTCATGGTGAGCTCCTTCCTGGGGCCAGGTTGTGTCGAGGCATGCTACTTTATTTACTGTCGGCGCAGGAGCGAGCTTGCTCGCGAAGCACGCCCAGGCACCACGTACTTCCAGGTAAAACGCGTTGTCGCTGACGTTTTTTCGCGAGCAAGCTCGCTCCTACAGATGATAGGTCAAGGATATGACGATGAGCCCCGAGACCAACTCCGAACTCGATCAGGCTAATCTGCGCATCGTGGTGGCCAGCATCGCTATCGTTTACATCGGCGTGCTGGGCTTTTTGCCTGGGCAGTCGTTGGACACCTATCTGCCGGTGATCCTGTATATCTTCGTGTTCCTGCTGGCATCCATCGTGTTGCGCCAGGTGATCGCACGCTGGCCCGGGCATTATCCGGCGCGGCGGATCTTCGGCATGATCCACGACTACACGGGCACTTCGTTCGGCCTGGTGATGGGCGGTGAGGCGGCATTGCCGCTGTATGCGGTGATGGTCTGGGTGAACCTGGGCAACGGCATGCGCTACGGTTCGCGCTACCTGGCAATCGCGACGGGGCTGGCGTTGCTGGCGCTGTTGATCGTGTACCAACTCACGCCGCTGTGGCAGGCGCAACCCTTCATGATGCTGATGCTGATGATCACCAGCACAGTGATCCCGGTGTACGCCCATATCCTGTTGGAGCGCACACGCAAGGCTTCCGAGCAAGCCATCGCAGCCAACCTGGAAAAGTCGCGCTTTCTTGCCCAGGCCAGCCATGACCTGCGCCAGCCGATCCACTCCATCGGCCTGTTCACCGCCTGCTTGCGCGAAGCCCGCTTGGGGGAGGACGAACAGCGCCTGGTGGACAATATCGACCGCTCTTTGCTTAACGTGTCGCAATTGTTTCGTTCGATTCTCGACCTTTACACCCTCGACAACGGACGCCTGTTGCCCAAATACCAAGTGATTCACCTGGGTGACTTTCTCGCCGACCTGGTGCGCCAGAACGCCGAGGCTGCGCGCTGGGCTGGAGTGCAGTTGCGCTTGCGCGCCGGCGCTCACTGGGTGCTGGTCGACCCGGCCATGTTGGCAACGATGGTGCAGAACCTGCTTTCCAATTGCTTCAAATACGGCGCGCAACGACCAGTGCTGATCGGTGTGCGTGTTCGCGATAACGGCTTGGTGGTGGAGGTGCACGACCAGGGGCGGGGCATTGCCAGGGAGCATCTGTCAAAGGTCTTCGAAGAGTTTTATCGCGTGCGCCAACTGCGTGACAAGGACGTTGAAGGCGTGGGCCTTGGGCTGTCCATCGTCAAGCGCCTGGGGCAGTTGATGGGGTTGCAGGTGAGCCTGCGTTCGCGGGTGGGCCATGGCACCTCAGTGAGTCTGCATGGCCTGGCCCTGGCCACCGCGCCGCGTCAACCGGCAGTGCGTGACGATGCTCGCCTGGCCGGTCTGCTCAGCGGTCTGAAAGTGTGCCTGGTGGAGGATGACTACAACGTGCTGCTCGCCACCCAAGCTTTGCTCGAGCGCTGGGGGTGCGAGGTGCAGGCCGAGTCCACGGGGCAGGGCTTGGTCAGCGACTGCGACATCATCGTTGCCGACTACGATCTGGGCAACCATGCCACCGGCATTGAATGCATCGACCAGCTACGCGAACAACGCGGCTGGGCGGTGCCAGCGCTGATCCTCACCGGGCACGATGTGGAGAAAATCCAGGCCGCGTTGCATGATCGGCAGATCGCTATCCTCTCCAAACCGGTACGCCCTGCGGAGCTGCGCGGCACCCTGCGTGAGCTCAGTCAGGAAAAAATTACTGCATGAACGGCGTCAACCCATTGCCTTTGGCGCCCTTGGGCATGCAGTAGGCCGCGGGCTTCATCAGGCCGAAGCTGGCAATCGCGAACGCGCCGCCGCTCGCACCGCTGGGCACGGAGCAGTTGTACTCGCCGGAGGCTGTGTTAGCGACGTAGTAGGTGGTCATGGAGTCGCTGCGCACATTGGAAATACGTTTTACCGGCTCGCCCAGATTGGTTTCCGAAAGCTTCTTGAGATGATCTTCGGTGGGTTTGATATTGCTGCAACCGGCGACGCCGATGATCAAGGCGCCCAGCAGGGCAAGGCGAGTGACAGGGGAGTGGAGTTTCATGGTGCTTCTTCCTTGGGGTTGTTTTGGTTTTTCCAACGCGCAAAGAACCCGCGCGCATTGAGTGCGCGGTGTGGGTGAGAACGTTGGAAGTGCCGCGGAATATAGCGCCGCCGTGGGGTGGGGTCGATTAGCACAAATGGGCTAGTGGCAGTTTGAGGTCATGGAAGGAGCTTGCGATGCTGGAGATAAAACGTGCCACGCCGGATGACGCCGAGCGTGCGTTCGAGATTCGACGCGAGGCCATTCGCGGCCAATGCATTGGCGCCTACAGCGCTGAGCAAATGGCGCTCTGGACCCGAGGTCACGCCAGCGATGGCTACAGCGTGTTGATGGAAAAACAGTTCTACATGGGCTGGCTGAATGACGAGCCTGTCGCCACCGGTATGCTCGATCTTGCCGACGGTGAAATAGGGGCCTTGTTTGTATTGCCCGCTTACATGGGGCAAGGCCTTGGCAAGGCAATGCTTGCTCATCTGGAAGGCGTGGCACGCCAGCAAGCGATTGAACAGGTTGTGCTGGATGCGACCTTGAACGCGGTAAGTTTTTATAGCGCGTGCGGGTATGTAGGCGATGAGCAGGCGGTGTATCGCTCTCCGTCCGGGTTGGTGCTGGCGTGTGTGCCGATGGTGAAGCGGCTGCGCGTTATGAGTCCCGCTTGAATGCAGCGCGCAATTGCTCGATCACCTGCGCCACCCCTGGCCCGTGAACCTGCGGCGGGGTGAGGCTCTCGCCAAACTCGCGCCATACAAACAGGGTCAGTTCAGCGCCATCGGTCATGGGTTCGAGGGGCGGCGTACCGAAAGCGTACAGCGAGCGGTAGCGTTCGTCCTGCCAGAACGCTCGCTCCACCCAGTCATAGACAGGAATGAAGTGAAAGTGCAGCGGGAAACCCGGCATATGTCCGTAGCGGCTGATATATAGCCACTTCGGCTGGAGCTGGGCTTGCATCACTCGTTGGATGTTGGCGAGCAAACCGCCCATTTCGGCCAGTGCGGCTTCTGGCATGTCAGCGAGGGAGTCAACCGGTACCTTGGCGCCAAGCATCAGGTAGCCCGGCAGCTTCGACGCTAGGTGGTGGTTGAGCTGCCAGTGCTCGGTCTGGTGAAGGATGAAGGCCGGGTCGATGTGCATACGCGCGCGTCCGTGTGGGCGGGAGCGCCAGGATAACAAAACTGCGGGCTTGCTCGCGAAGGCGGCCTGATAGCCGACCAGATGTCAGATCAGACCGCGTACATATCCGTTATTCAGGTAACGGCCACCTAGGGTTCCGCAATGGCGGCGGCTCACTTTGCAAAAGCGGCAAATCAAGCAAAACGCTCTTGCCCCATTACTCGGCACCTCGTTAGCGGGGCCCTATCGCCCTGCTTAGCCGCCGGCCACTGGACTGCGCCAGTCGTCCGAACCGGACGTCCCGGCGACCTCGTGAGTCCAGATGATCTTGCGATAGCTGAAGTGCACGTCCTCCAGATGGGTGAAGTGGGCGTTGTCGGGGTCCTGGCAGTTGGGCATGCGCGATTGGATGTCCACGATGGTCGCGCCTTCCAGTTCAATGGTGAAATAGTGCTCCAGAGTCCCGGAGGAAGAGTTGCGCAGCCATTCCAACCGGCAGGACACTTCTTCGCCGGTAGTCAGGGCGCTGAACAGCAAAGGTGAGGATTTATCGAAAACCTTGCTGATCATCAGCGGTTTGTGCACGCGCTGACCGGTTGGCTGGCCGGATTGCGGGTCGCGAGGAATGATCACCTGGTGGGCAAATGCTTGTACCAGTATCTGGTCCTCATGACCTTCCTGATAAATGCTGCCTACCGAGTCCTGAGTAAATGTGCCTGCCGTAATCAAACCTTGTTTGACACCGGTGATGGAGAGATACGCGGGTGTTGGCATGACGGGTTTCCTTGCCTGATTGAGTAGGTATTGCCGAACAGCAAAAGCGCTGAAGGGGCAGAGGCCTATAACAAGAAGCGTGCCTGAAAGTATGAAAGCCAATGAAATAAAGACCAAGGCGGCTCTGTGTTCGTTTGTTCAGAGCTTATTGTCGAGCGGTAGGTGGATTTCAGCGCTATTAGTTTCACGCCTGCGCGCACTTAGTTGCTCATGCCCTATAAGTTGTAAATGCGCGGCTGTCGGAGATAAAGCGTGGATTTTTCGATGAAGAGGTGCGCAAATAGTTGCGCATTCCTTTATTTGTTGGGTGTGTAGGACGTTTCTTAAGTTCCGTTCCGTTACTTGCTGATTGTTTTTGTCGTGGCTAAGGTTCACTCACTTCGATGAGTTTTGAATGGAAGTTCAAGGGCGTTTCGACAATGGCGTTAAGTCCTCCTATTTACCTCGGACGGATGTGTGCAACTCAAAATGGCTTATTCAGAAGAACTTTATGTTCATTACCGCAAGCTTGCACGGACAGCATGTTGCTCAAGCAGTTTTGTTGGTAGTGACGTGCGTTTTTCGAGCGAGTTTGAAGCGCTGGAGGCCGAGCTTGGCAAAGCCCAGTCTATCCATGTTGCGGGCCAGCCGGATTGGCAGAGGGTCAGCGAAATCAGCGAGCATTTGCTGCGTGATCACTCCAAGGATCTACGCGTCGCCGTCTGGTTGGTCTGGGCCCTGTATCAACGTGATTCATTTGCCGGATTGCTGGCCGGTCTCGGTTTGCTGCGTGACCTGTGTGAACTCCATTGGGAGCAGGTTTACCCTGGCAAGCTACGAACCCGTGCTGCGGCGTTTGGCTGGCTGGTGTCGCGCCTTGAGCAAGCGTTTGCACTCAACCCGTCGCTCAGCGATCAACGGCCTTTATTCCAGGCCCTGTTGGAACACCTGGCATGTCTCGACCAGCTATGGGGCGAACAACTTGGAAGCGATGCACCTTTGCTGCTGCCGATTCGCCGGCAATTGTCGGAGCGCTTGGCGCAGGGTGTATCCGAACCTGGCGGTGTCGCGAACGTCATTGCCCAGGTCAAGCAGACGACCCAGTTGCTGAGTCCCGGGCAACCGATCAACAACGAAAAAGACGCGCACAGACTGCTGCGCACTTTACAGGAGCAGGCCCGCCCGTTATGTGCCTGGTGGTTGCGCCAGGACGCAACCGACCTGCGTGCCTTGCGCCTGGGTCGAACCTTGGCGTGGTTGATGCTCGTCAATTATCCCGACGCCAACAGTGAGCGAGTAACGGCGTTGCGCCCGTTGGTCGCGGACAAGCGCAAGCGCTATCAAGAGCGTCTCAGCCAAGGCCATCACGCCGATCTGTTGCCTGAGCTTGAGGTAAGCCTGGCGGGTGCGTTGTTCTGGTTGGATGGTTTGCGCATGGTCTGGGAGTGCCTGGACGCCTTGCATGCAAACCTGGCCATGACTGAACTGGAGATGCATTTGGCTCTGCTGCTGCAGCGCCTGCCGCACCTGCCTGAATATCGGTTCAACGACGGCACCCCCTTTGCCGACCCTGCGACAGGTGAGTGGATCGCGCTGCATGTGATGCGTCACGTGCACAAGCCCGAGCCCTCCCATGTTGTCGCCGACAGTCACACGCAGCCGTGGGAGACCACATTGCAAGCGGTGATGCCTTGCCTGCGAAAGGACGGCCTCAAGGCAGCAGTGGCCGTACTCAAGCAAGGGCTGCAGGCGGCGTGCGGTGATCGAGCGCGCTTTCATTGGCGCCTGGCGCTGGCCAGGTTGTGCGTGGCGGCTGGCAAGCATGAGCTGGCCAGGCTTCAGCTGGAAGAACCCGACCTTCAATTACAGCGCACAGGTCTGGAAAGTTGGGAGCCGGCGCTGACCTTGCAAGTCGGCAAGCTTCTGTACCGCTGCTATGAGCTGTTGCCACAAACCCAGCCCATATGCGACTGCAAAGACGCACTGCATCGCAGGTTGTGCCATTTCGATCTTGAAGCAGTACTTGAATAGCGCCTCATCAAAAAGGAAAAGCACCATGGCCAAAGACGGTTCGGTAGCCCCCAAGGAACGTATCAATATTACTTTCAAACCCGCTGTCGGTGGGGCCCAGGAAGAAGTCGAGCTGCCGTTGAAGCTGCTGGTGCTGGGAGATTTTTCCCAGCGTGCGGACCATCGCAAACTCGAGGATCGCAACCCCATCGGTATCGACAAGCACACCTTTGACGAGGTGTTGGCCAAGCAAGCCTTGAGCCTGACGCTGAGCGTACCCAATCGCCTGCAGGATACCGCTGATGTGGAGGAGTTGCCGATCCAGGTGCAGATCAACGTCATGAGGGACTTCAACCCCGCAAACCTGGTCGAGCAGATCCCGGCGTTGCAAAAGCTGATGGCATTGCGTGAAGCCCTGGTGGCGCTCAAGGGGCCTCTGGGGAACACGCCGAACTTTCGCAAGGCTATCGAGCAGGCATTGGCCAATGACGACTCCCGCGCTCGAGTCCTGGCCGAACTGGGGCTGGACAGCCCTCAAGCATTGCCGTTTCAGTAAAGGGACACTGACACCATGAACACGATTGAACACAGCTCGAAACTCGTACAAACCACCGAAACCTGCAGCATCCTCGATAACATCATTGCCCAGACCTTGCTCAGTGCCGACGACGAGGCTTACGGCATCGCCAAGCGCGGCGTGTCGGCGTTCATTGCAGAGCTGGTGAAGCCACATAACTGTGATGAGCCGGTAAAGAAACACCTGGTCGACCGCATGATTGCCGAGATCGATACCAAGCTCAGCCAGCAAATGGATGAAATCCTGCACCATCCGGACTTCCAGGCACTGGAGGCTTCATGGCGAGGCTTGCAGTTGCTGGTCGAGCGCACCAATTTTCGCGAAAACATCAAGATCGAGCTCTTGAATGTCTCGCGCCAGGACCTCCTGGACGACTTCGAAGACTCATCGGAGATCACCCAGTCCGGGCTTTACAAACATGTCTACAGCGCTGAATACGGCCAGTTCGGCGGACAGCCGGTGGGCGCAATCATTGCCAACTACTTTCTCTCGCCCAACGCACCCGACGTGAAGCTGATGCAGTACGCATCCAGCGTCGCCAGCATGGCCCACGCGCCTTTTATCGCCGCTGCCGGGCCCGGGTTCTTCGGTTTGGAAAGTTTCACCGGGCTGCCGGACCTGAAGGATCTGCGAGATCATTTCGAAGGTCCGCAATTTGCCAAGTGGCAAAGTTTCCGGCAGAGCGAAGACGCCCGTTATATCGGCCTTACCGTACCGCGCTTTCTGTTGCGTACCCCGTATGACCCCCTTGAGTATCCAGTCAAGACCTTTGCCTACCAGGAGAATGTGGTTAATAGCCACGAGCATTACTTGTGGGGCAATACCGCGTATGCCTTTGCCACCCGCCTGACCGACAGCTTTGCGCGATTTCGCTGGTGCCCGAACATTATCGGCCCGCAAAGCGGCGGAGCGGTCGAGGACCTCCCGCTGCATCACTTCCAGAGCATGGGCGAGATCGAAACCAAAATCCCTACCGAGGTGCTGGTATCGGACCGACGCGAATACGAGTTGGCACAAGAAGGTTTCATCGCCTTGACCATGCGCAAAGGCAGCGATAACGCGGCGTTCTTTTCCGCCAGCTCCGTGCAGAAGCCAAAATCCTTTGGTATCAGTGAGGAGGGCAGGGCCGCAGAGCTGAATTACCGGCTGGGCACCCAATTGCCTTACATGATGGTAGTCAACCGCTTGGCGCACTACCTCAAAGTGCTGCAGCGCGAGCAGTTGGGCGCATGGAAAGAGCGCACAGACCTGGAGCTGGAACTCAACAAGTGGATTCGCCAGTACGTGGCGGACCAGGAAAATCCTAGTGCCGAGGTACGTGGGCGGCGCCCGTTGCGAGCTGCACGCATTGTCGTCAGTGATGTCGATGGCGAACCTGGCTGGTACCGGGTCAACCTGACTGTGCGCCCGCATTTCAAGTACATGGGGGCAGATTTCACTTTGTCCCTGGTCGGTAAGCTGGATAAAGAATGAGCAGAGGCTACGGCATGCCAGAGCACGGCAGCCTTTTCGAACGCCTCGAATGCGGTGCGTCGCCCCCGGAGGGCGGGGCGGCGTCCATTGCTGCCCATCTGGGGAAAATGCTCAGCACTCGCGCGGGCAGTGTCAAGACATTGCCTGATTATGGGCTGCCGGACCTCAATGACATGCGGCTTAGCTTGCATGAGTCCTTGAGCCAGTCGCGTCTACATATCGAGCGCTTTATCCAGGCCTATGAACCGCGGTTGACGAATGCACGTGTCAGGCTGTTGCCGGGGGCGCGTGAATCCCTGGAGTTGGCGTTTGCCATCGAGGCTGAGCGGGCCATTGACGGCATCCTGCAGCCCGTGGTGTTCCACGCCCGCCTCACGGATGCCGGGCGGGTTGAGGTTTTTACCGATGACGCTTGACCGATATTTTCAAAGCGAACTCAGTGCCCTGCGCCAACTGGGCAGGCGTTTTTCAGAGCGCAATCCCGCCCTGGCGCCGTTTCTCGCCGAGGCTGGCCAGGACCCGGATGTCGAACGCTTGCTGGAGGGTTTTGCCTTTTTGACCGCGCGCCTGCGCCAGAAGCTGGATGACGAACTGCCGGAGTTGACGCATTCGTTGATGCACTTGCTCTGGCCTCATTACATGCGGCCGATACCGGCCTTCAGCATCCTGCAATTCGATCCGTTGAAACGCGCTGGTCCCGGTGTTCGAGTGGGTCGGGACACCGCCGTGGAAAGCGCCACCATCCACGGCGAGCGTTGCCGGTTCCGTACATGTTACGCCACCGATGTCATGCCCCTGCAACTCAGTGGCCTGGAATACCGGAGCCAGGGCGAAGGGGCCTGTCTGGATTTGCACCTGAGCATGAGTGTCGCAGGTAACTTCAGCGAGTTGGCATTTGATTCACTGCGCTTGCACCTGGCCGGAGACCCCTATGTCAGTCAGGGCCTGTATCTGAACCTGTTGCGTCATCTCGATGGGATCTGCCTGCTGTTACTGGATCACGACGGTATGCCGATCATCGCCAGCGATGGCATGCCCGTGATGCTACGGCTCGCTGCTGACCAGGTTCGGCCGGTGGGATTCTCCAAGGAGCAGGCGTTGATTCCTTATCCGCAGAATGCCCTGGGGGGTTATCGACACCTGCAGGAGTACTTTGCTTTTCCCGAGAAGTACCTGTTTGTCGACGTTGAAGGTCTGAGTGTGCTGCACACGCTGTCTCACGAGCTGCTCCGGCAGGCGCATGGCATGGTAATGCGCTTTGAACATCGCACTCACGGCCGTGAACCTCAGCGTCCCACCCTGGACAACATAAAGTTGTATTGCACGCCCATCGTCAACCTGTTCAAGCAGGATGCGATTCCTATTCGCCTGGATGGAAAGCAGGATGAGTACCTCTTGGTGCCCGGGGAATATACGCCGGGTAATGCCAGCGTCTTTTCCGTGGATCAGGTCACTGGGTGGCGCCCCGGTGGCTTGGGCTATCAAACCTACGTGCCGTTCGAGTCGTTTGAGCATGACTGCGACACTGAGCCCCTGGCGGCACCGCCCAGCTACAGCATTCGCCAACGCTCGTCGGTTCAACATGCCGGGCTCGATACCTGGATGGGGTTTGGCAACCGCCGCGAACGGGGCCATGAAACCTTGTCGGTCGAACTGACCTGTACTAATTGCAACCTGCCGCGCCAACTGCGTGCGGGTGATATCAATCTGCCCGGTGAGCAGACGCCGGAGTCGTTGACGTTCCGCAACATCACCGCGCCAACGGCGAGCTTCGCACCACCACTGGACCAAGACTATCTGTGGAAGCTCATCAGCAACATGTCGCTCAACTATTTGTCGTTGACCGATATCAATGCCTTGAAAGTGATTCTGGAGTCCTACGATTTGTCGCGTTATTACGATCGCCAGGCCCTGAAGGTCAGCCAGAAAAGACTGGGCGCCTTGCTCTCCATCCGCCAAGAGCCAGTGGATCGCCTGCACCGCGGGCTGCCCATCCGAGGCGTGCGGATCGATCTGACGGTCGATTCCCAGGGCTTTGTTGGCCAGGGCGACCTGTTTGTATTCGCTTGCGTTCTAAATGAGTTTTTTGCGCTTTATGCCAGCCTCAATTCGTATCACGAGTTGCGGGTCATCAGCACACAAGGAGACGTGTATCTATGGCCATCCCAGATGGGACAGCAACCCCAGCTCTGACTCAACTTTGTCGCGTTATCCGTGAGTTCACGTTGTTTCAGGCGGTTCTGCAGGTTATCGAGCATTTGCGCGAGGCCCATCCGCTTTTAGATGACGACGCGCTGTACGACCAGTTGGAGTTCCAGGCCAACCCTGGTCTCGGGTTTGCCGCGCACGATATTGACCGGGTGGAGTTCTTTATGGAACAGGGCCAATTGCGCGCACGCCTGCGTCTGAATGTGTTGGGGTTATTCGGTGCGGGGTCACCACTGCCCGCGTTTTATGGTGAGCAGGCATTCGCCGAGCGCTCGGGTGGCAACCCGACTCGGGATTTCCTCGACCTGTTCCACCATCGGCTGCACCGGCTGATGCTGCCGATCTGGCGCAAGTACCGCTATCGGGCGTGTTTCCGGGCAGGTGCCAACGATAGGTTTTCCGAGCAGATGTTTGCCTTGATAGGGCTGGGCGCAGCTGCGATACGGGGCGTTTGCCAAGTCGATTGCAAGCGCTTGCTGCCTTACCTTGGCTTGCTGAGTTTACGGGTGCATTCGGCGGCGTTGATCGAGTCGGTCCTGCGTTACTACTTCATGCACGAGGCGTTGTTTCTAGAGCAATGGGTTGCACGTACGGTCGAGGTCTGCCAGACGCAGCGCAATCATCTGGGGCGGGCCAATAGTGCTCTTGGCGATGACCTGGTTCTGGGGCACCGCATCGCTGACCGCAGTGGCAAGTTCAGGGTGCATGTCCGGGCGCTGTGCTGGGAGCGTTTCCACGATTTTCTGCCCACCGGAAGTGCCTACCAACCACTGCGTTCGCTGGTGCGCCTGACCCTGCGGGACCCCTTGGACTACGACCTGAGCCTGATGTTGGCGCAGGGCCAGATCAAGGCCTTGCATATTGGTGAGAACACAGTTTGCCGCCTGGGCTGGACCACTTGGCTGGCGCATGAACAGGCCGATGGCGTGGTCACGCTGACCCACAATTCATCAGGGATTAATGACCATGACTAATGCGGACCTGCAACAACTGATCGGCGCGCTGTCGGCAAGACCGACACAGTGCTGGCCCTGGCGTGTTTCGACGAGTGCAGCCCATGACCGATAACCTGCTTGGTAAAGAGGCCGACCCGCTGGTTTATGTCGACGCGCTGTCTGCCTGTTTCACACGCTTGGGGTTCGAGCGCGATGAACATTCGTTACTTGAAGGATGCGTTACCGGGGCGGCACGGCTGAGCCAGTGTGAGCTCAGCCAATTGTATCTGCTGGACGAAGTGACCGGCCGGCTTGAACTGACCGCTCAACATATGGCCCAGATACCATCGCTCTCCGTTGCGCCTGCGTGTCCCGATCAGTCCCACCAAGGGCTGCTGCACGCAACCTTGAACCAGGGCTCCGTCCTGAGTCTGGAGGATGTGCAAGACAGTGGGTATGACACCCGCTTCCTCCCGGCAATGGCGATACCCTGGCGTGCGCTATTGATCGTGCCGCTGCTCAGCCGATGCAAACGTATGACCGGTGTGCTGGTCTTCGCCCGCCAGCAGTCGGTCCAGTTGCGAGTCTACGCCTCATCCTTGGGGCATTTGGGCAGCTTCGCCTTGAATCAGTTACTCGCACTGCGCGATATCCAGCCCATCGTTGGCACAAAGCGCAGATGCGACAAACCGTTGGCTGGAACATATGGCTTGATTGGCACCAGTGCGGCAATGGAGCAGGCGTGCCGGCTGATCAGTAAAGTGCTGCACACGTCTTATACCGTGCTGCTGCACGGTGAGACCGGCACTGGCAAGGAAGTGGTGGCCCGCGCCATCCATGCCGCCGGGCCGCGCAAGGCCAAGGCCTTTGTCGTGCAGAACTGCGCAGCGTTCCCGGAAGGGTTGCTTGAAAGCGAACTGTTCGGCTACCGAAAAGGCGCGTTCACTGGCGCCGAGCGCAATCACGCGGGGCTGTTCGACGCTGCGCATGGCGGTACGTTGCTGCTGGATGAGATCGGCGATATGCCGCTGTCACTGCAAGCCAAGTTGCTGCGGGTATTGCAGGAGGGCGAGGTTCGCCCACTGGGCGCCAGTGCAGCCCATAAGGTTGATGTCCGCATCATTGCTGCCACCCATCGCGACCTCGCGGCGATGGTTGCCGAGGGGCGCTTTCGCGAGGATCTCTATTATCGGCTTGCTCAGTTTCCCATCACTCTACCGGCCCTGCGCGAGCGAGACGGCGATGTACAGCAACTGGCGCGCTATTTCACGGACAAGGTTTGCGAAGCGCTGGAAAGGTCACCTGTCGATTGGTCGAATACCGCCCTTGATCAACTTTCCAGCCACAGCTTCCCCGGCAACATACGCGAGCTCAAATGCCTGGTGGAGCGCGCCGTGCTGTTGTGTGACGACAGCGTGATCCGACCGGAGCATCTGGCGCTGCCAATGACACTGACGCCAGCCGCTACCGATGAAGCGACCCTGCGCCAGCGCATGGAGCGAGTGGAGCGCACGTTTTTGCTCGATTGCCTGCACAAGAATCGCGGTAATCGCACCCGTACGGCACGGGAGCTAGGGGTTGCCCGGCGTACGCTGCTCTACCGTCTTGCCCGCTTGAACATTACCTTTGGCGATGCCAGGGAAGAACGCTGAATGACGCACCTTATTTTCACTATGGGAGAAAGCCGATGCCTGATCGTCCATGGCACATCGTCGTGCTTGTACTGTTTTTGCTGGGTGGCTGTAACGCCAACTATGTATTCGATGACGCTGAGTACCATCCTGTGGGTGACCCACAGGCGATCACTCGTGGCCGCTGAATGGAGGGTCATGAAGATGCAGCTTGTGTTTGAGATCTGCGCGCCCGAGAGCGAAAAGAACGTGCCCCTGGACCGCAAAGTGTTTGACGTGAGTGGTGGCGTGATCGGCCGCGGCTCGGAATGTGATTGGGTAATACCTGACGCCAGCCGCGTGCTCTCCAGCCACCATGGACTGGTCGCCTACCGCGAGGGCCGCTATTTCCTCACGGATATCAGCCGCAACGGAATCAGGGTGGCAGGGAGTCATGAGCGCCTGCGCAAGGGGCACGCGCGATTGATCAGTGATGGCGAAGTGTTCGAGCTGGGAGCGTTGGCGATACGTGCGCGCTTGCTGGAGCCACCGCAACCTGCTGGCGGCTTGCAGGCCGCCTCGGCAGTAACGATCCCTGAAGACGCCTTCCTCTCGCTGGGCCCTTCGCATCAGTTGGACCTTGATTGCCGTATGCATGCCTTTTCGCAGGATCTGGAGGCATTGAACGAGTCCGCCGATGAGCAGCAAGTGTGGACGGATCGCTACGGGGCTGACCGGGAGCACGTGGTCTTCCCACGTCGGGAAGAACCCGCGGTAGAGGTTGCTACGGTACAGGCAGCGATGACTGTGCCGACTGATGACGAGTTCTGGCCACAATTTGCAGCAGCCTTGGGCCTGGACCTGAATACGCTCGATCAACCGGGTCGGCAAGCACTGGCGATCAAGGTGGCGCGCTTATTTCGCCTGACGATCGAAGGGTTGCAACAAAGTTTGCGCACCCGTGACGAATTGAATAACGAGTTGGATACAGCGCCGTTCGGCAGCCATGGTGTGGGCCTTAATCCCTTGAAAGCGTGTAGCGACATCGATGCTGCGGTAGCTGCGATGTTGGATATAAGTGCGTTAGGCCAGATGCCCGCTGTACGGGCTATCACCCAGGCTCACCGGGAACTGCAAGCGCATCAGGTCGCACTGTTGGCCGCCTGTCGAAGCACCTTGCGCAACGCCCGTGCGGCCTTTGAGCCCAGCTATCTGTTGGGATGCTTCGAGTCCTCGGGCAAGTCGGTCGGGTTTTTCTCGGATGGTGGGCATTGGCGTGCGTACCAGCGTCATTACCAGCGTCTGGTGGCGCAAGAGCGATTGAATGATCGTCCTTTGGGGGGCGACTTCGCCAAGGCCTATGAGGAGCAGGTGCGCCTGATCTCCAGCCTGCATATTGATTTTCCAGGATAATGCTCATGTACCGAGTCACCCTTGCTTTGCTGTTGCTCATGTTCGGGCTATTGACAGGTTGCAGCGCCGCCTCGCCTTTTTCTAAGCTGACCAAGCTAGACATGGCGCTGACCGCCAGTGAACTCGTCAACCCGGATCTGCATGGCCGCCCCTCGCCAGTTGTGGTGCAGTTGATTGAACTGCGCCAGGGCGTCGCTTTTGAACATGCCGACTTCTTCGGTCTGTATGGCAATGCGCAGCAGACGCTGTCCAAGGACTGGGTAAACAGCGACGAACTTGAATTGCGCCCTGGGGACCGCCTGGGGCTCAAGCTTCGTATCGGACCTGACAGTCGTTTCGTGGGGGTGCTGGCGGCTTATCGAGACCTGCCCAATGTCCAGTGGCGGCTACTGATCCCGCTGACCGTGCAACAACGTAACCGTGCTGATCTGGTATTGGATCAGACCGGTATACGCGTTGCTGGCTCACTCGCCGGCCTGGAGGCGCAGTGACATGCAGGCTCAGAAAGTTATCTGGCAAGAAGGCATGCTGTTGCGGCCACAGCACTTGCAGCACAACGACCGTTATTATCATCAACAACTCACCCAGACGCGCTTGTTGGGCAGTGATACCTGGGGCTTGCTCACGCTGGAACTCAATTTGCAGTACCTCAAGCTGGGCAAGCTGGTGGTCAACCAGGCCAGCGGCGTTTTGCCGGACGGTAGCCTGTTTGAGTTGAGCCCCGGCATGGAACCTCTGGTGTTGCAGGTACCCACCGACACGGGCAGACAAGGCGTTTTCCTGGCGCTCCCGTTGGCCAGTGGCAGTCACCTTGAAGTTCGCCAGCCAGGACAGAGTGATGTGCTGGCACGCTACGTCAGCTGCGAAGTGGAAGTGGGAGATGCCAATGCGGGTGTGGATACGCGTTGCCGGATCAACTGCGCACGTCCCGACTTACGTCTTCTGTTGGGCGAACACCCGCATGACGAGCACTTCGTCAAACTCAAGATCGCCCAGGTACTGGACGCCACCGACGAGGGGGGAGTGAACCTGGATACAACGTTCATCCCTACGTTCATTTTCGTGCAGGAGCATGGGTACGTGGCGTCGTGTCTCAAGGAGGTGATCGGCCTGCTTGTCAGCAGGGGCGATGCCATCGCTGCACGTATTCGTGGCGAGAGCACGACCGCAGGCACACAAATCGCTGACTTCCTGATGCTGCAAGTAATCAATCGTACCGAGCTGGAGCTGCGCCACTGCCTGAGCCAGGCTCGGGTGCGGCCCGAAGCAGTGTTCCGTGCGCTGGTGTCCCTGCTCGGTGAGTTATCAACGTTCGCCAGTGACAGTAAGCGTGCGCAGTTGAACGTTCATTACCAACACGGTGATCAGGGCGCCAGTTTTCGTGGGCTGATGGAGCAGGTGCGCTTGGTGCTGTCTGTGGTGTTGGAGCAACAGGCGATCAAGTTGGCTTTGCAGCCGCGCCAATATGGCGTCCTGGTATGCCCAGTCAGCGAGTTGAAATTGCTTGGTACGGCCACCTTCATTTTGGCGGCCACTGCGCAGTGTGAGGCGCAGGAACTGCGCCAGCGTCTGCCGGCACACCTGAAAGTCGCGCCGGTTGAGCGCATACGTGAATTGGTCAACCTGCACTTGGCCGGTATCAAGGTCACGTCGTTGCCAGTGGCGCCGCGACAGATTCCATTTCACGCCGGCAAGACCTACTTCATGCTCGATATGAGCGCTCGTGATATCGCACAACTGGAGCAGTCAGGTGGTTTCGCTTTCCACGTAGGAGGTGAGTTCACCGGGCTTGAACTTGACTTCTGGGCCATCAGGAATTGAACGCCATGGAAAGTGAATGCACTCAAGATGAAAAAACCGTCTTGCTTGACCGGGAAAGTCATGGGCCTGCCCAAGGACCATTAACGGACTTCCCGTCGCCGCCGCGTTATGAGCAGTTGGAAGATCGGATGATCTACGCCGGCCTCAGGCTCGATACGCAAAGCTTCCAGGTTGGGCTCAACCCTATAGTCGACGCAGCCTGGGCGGTATTGTCCGAGGTTGTAGGGCTCAGGCGCTGCTCTGGCCGTGAAAGTTGGGACACGCTCAACGAGCGGTTGTCGTTGGCTGTCAATCAATTTGAAACCCACGCTTTGCAGGGCGGCGTGGAAAGCAGCCAGATAATATCGGCGCGTTATGTGTTGTGCAGTGTGATTGACGAGGCGGTCTTGATAACTCCGTGGGGGGCGCAGAGCGAGTGGTCGAAAAAGAGCCTGTTGAGCCGCTTTCATAACGAAACCTTCGGGGGCGAAAAAGTTTTCCAACTGCTGGAGCGGCTGTCGCGCGACCCCCTCAAGCACCTGGCGATGCTGGAGCTTTTGTACCTGTGTCTATCTTTGGGGTTCGAGGGCAAATACCGGGTCATGGAGCGGGGCGCGTCACAACTTGAGGCTGTTCGTGATGCCTTGTATCGCCAGATCAGGCATGTACGTGGGGAACCGCTGAAGGCGCCGCTACTGCCTGCCATACAGGGGAAGGACCCGCACAAGCGGATCCGTGTCATTCCCGTCACCTGGTGTGTGGCATTCACCCTGAGCTGTTTGTTGGCTCTGTATACAGGATTTGCCTGGGTACTGAGCAAGGAACGATCGAATGCACTGCAACCCCTTCAATTCTCGGCGTCGGACCTGATTCGTACGCCCTTGTAAACGCTGGAGCAATGAATGAGCGCATTCTTCAAGAGGATGGGCGCCGTGCTGGGCAGGGTTTGGGTTTGGAGCCTTCTGCTGGCGCTTTCCTGTGCGGCACTCGTGTGGTTTTTAGGGCCGCTGTTGGCAGTGGATGACTATCGTATCTGGCAGGGGACGACTGCTCGCCTGCTTACCATCAGCATCGTGTTTTTACTGTGGGGGCTGGTGATAGCGCTTACGGATACTGGTAGTGCTACCAGGCGCCAAAGGCCCCCGCGTGAGCAGCCGTTGAAGTGGGTCGAGGATGAGCGCCGTCAGGTAAGCGTTCGATTCAAAAACGCTGTGCATCTGCTGAAAACATCCAGCCATTATGGCGTGCATAACGCACGGTGGCGCCATGATCTGCCGTGGTACCTGTTGATCGGCGAGCCGGGCAGTGGCAAAACGCAGTTACTGGCTGCCGCCGGCTTGCCGTTGGCGCTCGACCCTGCCCAAGGGCGACCAATGGGCAGTAGCACTCATTGTGAATGGTACTTTGCCGCCGCAGGCATACTCGTCGACACGCCGGGGCGCTACCTTACCCAGCCTGACAGCTCAGTGGATGCCGCAGGTTGGGCAACCCTGCTCAATCTGCTCAGATGGCGGCGCCGAGTGCGTCCGCTGAATGGTGTAGTGGTGACGCTGTCGGTCGACACGTTGTTGAGCATCAACGAGTACGACCTGGATCATCACGCACGCCGTGTGCACTCACGTTTGCAGGAGATTCAGCAGACGTTGCATGTGGATGTGCCGATCTACCTGGTTTTGACCCAGGCCGATCGGTTGTCGGGATTCGCTGAGTTCTTCGACCTGCCCCACGCAGAGAGTGCTGACAGCTTGCTTGGGCAGCACTTGGACGCCCATGTCGAGGATACTGACACTACGCAGGTTCGCCGGGCCGTCGAGCGATTGTTACAGCGCTTGAATAGTGAGCTGATCGGGCGATTGCACCAGGAGCGCAATGTCGAGCGCCGGGGGCTGATGCTGGGATTCCCCCAGCAGGTGGCACGAATAGGTGAACGCGTGAATCTGTTCGCTGAAATGGCGTTTTCCTCTCATCGCTACCAACCCATCAATGGTCTGCGAGGGATTTTCCTGACCTGCGCCGATGGCCGGCACCCGCGATTTGTGCAGGGCCTGTTCAGCCAGGCAATCTTTGCCGAAGCCGACCTCGCTGGCTTGCAGGCCGAGGAACGACAGCGAATCCGTTGGCGCCAGGGGTTGCAAGCGATGGCCGTAGCCTTGGTTATTGGCGGTGTCGGCGGGCTGTGGTGGCACAGTTATGCCGTCAACCATCAACGACTGGCGCAGTTGGCGGCACTGGTAGCTCTCCCGCCGCTTGGCTCGCAAGCCAGCGATGACAGCACGGCGCTGTTGGCGCTGTTGGATGCGCGGCTGGCGGCGACCCGGGTTTTTCCCAGGTCGGCAGATGTGCGCCTGGTCGAGCACGTTGGGCTGTATCAGGGCGAGCTGAGTCGGCCCAGTGTCGAACACGCCTATGAGCAGGCACTGCACCAGCAATTGCTGCGTTGGATAACCGCCCAACTGGACGAGCAGGTATATGCCAGCCTGGGAGATCGGGACCGGCTATTGGACAATCTGCGCGCGTATTTGATGCTCAACTTGCGCGAGCGCCGTGAGACTGCTTGGCTGGCACAACATATGGCGAGCCTCTGGTCGGAGCGTTTTGCCGGGGACATGTCGACACAAAAGCGCCTGAATGATCACTTTGCGCGGCTGCTTGAGCGTCCGTTTGTCGGGCCGCTCAACGAGGAACGGGTGGCTCAGGCTCGCGAAGCACTGAGGGGCGAGTCATTGGCCGACGTGGTGTATCGGGTACTGCGCGAACAAGCCCGCGATCTGGAACCCTTGCGCCTGGCCGAGGGCAATGTATTCGCTGGTATCGCCCCCTCCGTACCGGGTTTCTATACCAAAAGGTATCTGCAGTACTTTGAGACGCAGGGTCCACGGTTGGTTGACACCATTGCCCGGGATAACTGGGTGCTCGGTGAGGGTACCGATCTGGGCCATCAAGATTTGAGTCGGCTGATGGCGCAATTGCAGCAGCGCTATTTCAGTGAATATGCCGATGCCTGGAGCGATGTTCTCGGCCGTATCACGCTGCAAGAGACCGACAGCCTACGCCAGGACGCCGAGCAGCTCATGAGCCTGACTTCGGCCCAGTCCCCTTTGATTCGGTTGTTGCAACAGTTGCGTGAAAACACGCGTTTGCTGCCAGGTCATGAGCTGCTCGATAAAGCAGTGCAACATCCCGCAGACGTGGCCAAGGCGGCGCTGGTGGCTGGGACTGATGCTGCGCGGCGGGCGCTGCAACAAAAATTCGAGCCTTTGCATCAATTGCTGGATGAGCAGAACAACCCCGGAGCAGAGCTGACCCAGGCTTTGCGTCAGTTGGATGAACTGCACTTGCAACTGACGGCATTGAACCGTGACAGCGCACCCGAGCAGGCAGCCTTCCTGCGTGCCCGGCAGCGTATGGAGGGGCAGCAGGATGTGCTGGGTAGCCTGCGTGATGCCGCTGCGCGTCTGCCGCTACCCGTTGCCGGCTGGCTTGAGGGCCTGGCCGACGAGAGTTGGCGGCATTTGCTGGAGCAGGCCTATGTGCACGTCAACCAACGCTATCAGAGCGATGTGCGTAGCCCTTACGCCAAGGCAATTGGACGACGTTACCCGTTCCATGCCAACGCGAGCAATGACGTAGCCCTTCATGATTTTCAGGAGTTCTTCAAGCCACGAGGGGTGATGGTGCGCTTTTATGAGAACTACCTGCGGCCTTTCATCAGTGTCGACGGCACTCGCTACCGATTGCGTGGGCTGGATGGCCAGAGCTTGCCGGTTTCGCGTTCGCTGTTGGAGCAATTGACAAAAACCCAGGCCATACGCCGCGGTTTTTTTACCGAGGACACGGAGGAGTTATCTGTGCGGTTTACCGTGGCGCCCTACAGCCTGGACCCATCGATCAGTCGTGCGATTCTGCGCGTGGGTGACCAGCAATTGGAATATCGCCACGGTCCCATCGTGCCCGTGGCGTTCCGTTGGCCCACCGATGCAGACAATGGGCGCAGCAGTCTCGTCCTGGAGAAAGGCACCGAGCAGCGACCCTTGGGAATCGAGAAGAACACAGGGGCTTGGTCACTGTTCCGGTTTCTGGACCAGCTGCAGAGAGAACCCGCCAGTGGGCAAAATGCTCAGGTTTTCAAGGCAGACCTCGCCGGCCTGCGCGTCAATTACCTGCTGACCAGCCAACGCACGCCTGTCCCGTTTGATGTGGATACGTGGCGCACCTTTCGCTTGCCGGAGCAACTGTGAAGATGGCAGCCCCCTGGCGCAGCGCTGGTCGTACACAGCAGGGGCAGGCGCGGCTGCGCAACGAGGATGCATTCCTGGACGACCCGCGCCGCAGCTGCTGGGCGGTTGCGGACGGCATGGGCGGGTATCGCAACGGGGATGTCGCCAGCCGATGGGTAATCAGGCAGTTGGCAGCCGTGTCGGCTCAGGGCAACCTCGATCAGCGTATCCAGGCCGTTCGCAGTTGTTTGCAGGGCGTCAACCAAGGGTTGAGGCGTGCATGGACAGAACCTGGCGCACCTGCTGACGCGACGATGGGCAGTACCGTAGTTGCACTGCTGCTGGAGAAAGGCCGGGCGGCTTGTCTCTGGGCGGGAGACAGTCGCTGCTATCTATGGCGCGGGCAGAGTCTCTACCAATTGTCGAAGGACCACTCGTTGCTGCAGCGGCTCATGGACGAGCGTCACCTCAGCGCCGCGCAAGCCCAGGCCTACCCCGATGCCAGGGCCTTGACCCGAGCCGTGGGCGCGGGTTCGCGGTTGCACCTTGAGGCATTGGAACTCAGTACCCGCCCAGGGGATGTATTTTTATTATGCAGTGATGGTTTGTATCAGGCCCTCAGCCATGTGGACCTGGGACGAGCGTTGAGTATGCAAACGCCCCAGCAGGCAGTGGAACGGCTATTTGCAGGGGCGTTGCGCAGGCCGGTACATGATGACCTGACCGCGGTTGTCGTGCAGCCTTGAGCGCGTCGCCACAAGCCTTGCGTCTGCTGGTTGGGCGTTATCACCTTGAGCATGTCTTGGGCAGAGGGGGTATGGGCGTTGTGTACCGTGCGCGCGACCTGCTGCACGAGCAATTAGGCGAGCGCTGTTCGAACGTGGCGCTCAAGCTGGTGGACGAATCCATTTCCCAATGTCCCGATGCGCATGTGTTGTTGTACAACGAGTTTGCGTTGACCCGCAGCCTTCGGCACGACCGCGTGGTACGGACGTTCTCGTTCGAAGTCGACACACACAGCCAGGTCGCGTTCTTCACCATGGAGTTGTTGCAGGGGCTGACCCTGGACCGTCTGCTGCTGGAATGCCCTTATGGGTTGCCCTGGCGCGAACTGCAACCCATCGCCGTGCAGTTGCTGGATGCCTTGGTCTACACCCACCAGCAAAACGTGCTGCACGGTGACGTCAAACCAGCCAATGTCATGGTGGGCGAGGAGGGCGTGCGCTTGTTCGACTTCGGGCTAGGCCATGCCGCCGGGCAGGCTGGGGTGGGTTTGCCGAGTGTCAGCCGCAGTCGTTTCAATGCCTGGACACCTGCCTACGCAGCCCCGGAACTGTTGGCCGGCGGGGCGTTGACCGCGGCCGCCGACTTGTACGGCGTGGCCTGCATCCTATACGAACTGGCCCATGGCAAGCGTGTTGGCGAACGTTGCGCAATGGACCGACTGTCCCGGCCTGCGCAGTTGCCCAGGCATTGCTGGGCGGCGTTACAGGCTGCGCTCGCGGTGGACCCGCAGCACCGAAGCATAACGGTCGCCGAGTTGCGCCAAGTCATGGGGCGCAACCGGCCACGCTGGCGCTTGTAGGGTAGAGGTCAAACGGCCAATCCGTGCAACTGGCAGTACTCCAGCCAGTCCATGCCCGCCATCTGTGCGACTTCTTTATGCACTTCACGGCGCTGGGCCTCGAAGACTTCGGTGGAATCGGCCGTCAGCTTGAGGGTCAATTCCCAGGCGAACAGCTGTTGCTGTTCAGCGTGTGCCTCGAAAGCCTCATGCAGGCGTTCAGCGCGATACTGCGCCAGGGTTTCGCCCCTGGCCTGGGCTACCAGCGGGTTAAGACTGTCCAGCTCGGCAGCGACCTGCGGTTGTTCGCGCAGAAATCTGTCCAGTGCAAGCTGATAAGTATCGTTAGCGTCGACACAGATAGACACCTTAACGAGAAGGATGAGAGCTGCTATCGGACGTGCGTGCGTTGAGGTGATGGCGGGCACGCTTGCGCGACCTGCGTCGCATCCAGTTCTGCAACGGCGCCAGCAAGAAAAACATCAGATAGGCGATCAGCACCAGCGTCAGGTCTACCCAGGTTTCAGCCACAGGCCCGGTAAACAATTCAATGACGTTCTTGATCACAAACAGCAACACCACGCTGCACAACCACAGCACAATGGTGACGAATAGAGGACGCATGTTACTTGAGCGCTTGTCTTGCATAGTGAGGTTCTCTCCTTTGGCCTGTTGTCGTTCCAGGCAAGATTCCCTGAGTGCGTACCCATTATCAGACAGGTTGTAACATCGTTTAACACGCACAAACCGTGCGGATGATACCGACTCAGACAGCCTTAGGGGATGATTCAAGTCAGAAAGTTCGATAAATCTGTAGGGATTTAGTCTAGCAGCCAGGCATTCACTGGTAAAAAGCCGGGCTGGGGCGGGGATAAAGGCTTTCGCTTCGGCTATCAGGGCGTGTAGCGTTAGCGGTGTTTCCGGCCGCTGATCTTCAGCGGCAGTCGGTGACAGGCAGAGGACGGCCCATGGCGCACACCCTGTTCAAACTTTTCCTGACCCAGCGCCTGGCGGTCCTGGCCAGCACGGAGTCGTTGCGTGCGATTCGTGAGGGGCTGCTGTGGATTCTGCCGTGCCTGTTGGTGTCCGCCGGCTTCCTGATTCTGTCCGAATGCGCCCTGGCGCTGGGGTTCGATCCCCAAGTGGTGAGTTTCCTGGCGGGGTTGCATAAACAGATCAGTTCGGTGATCCCACTGCTGGTCGCGGCCTCCATCGGTTATATGTTGGCGATTCAACACCGTCTGCCACAGCTGCCGGTTGCCTTCCTGTGCCTGGCCCATGTGGTGGTCGCCACCTTCGTGCTGCGTGATTACCCGCGTGCTTCGGCCACGTTCCTGCTGTTTATTGCCATTGCTTCGCCCTTGATCAATGTGCCTGCCATTGCCTGGCTGCACCGCTTTCGCTGGACACGCCTGGTCAACCAAGACCTGGTCGGCCATAACCTCAAGGGCACCATCAACATGGTGATACCCGGCGCACTCACGGCCTTGTCGTTGGTGACCGTGTTGTCGTTGCTGCTGTTGATCCCCCATGTGGCGCAAATCCAGGGGCCGCAGGTGCTTGATGCGTTGCAGACGCCTTACGGCAGCGGGTTGTTTGTGACACTGATGAATTCGCTGCTGTGGTTCTTCGGCATTCACGGCGTGTATGCCATGCAGCCGCTATTCGATGCCCTGGACCAGGCAGTGGCGCTCAATGGCGCAGCGTTGGCGGCGGGGGAGCCGGTGCTGTACTTGCTCAATAACGGCTTGCTGGGCAGTTTTGCGTTTATCGGTGGTTCGGGGGCAACCTTATGCCTGCTGCTGGCGATCCTGCTGTTTTCCAAAAGCCAGTCCATGCGCTTGCTGGCGGTAGCGAGTTTGCCGTTGTCGTTATTCAATGTGAGCGAGGTGCTGTTGTTCGGTTTGCCGATCATCCTCAACCCGCGCCTGTTTATACCGTTTCTACTGGTACCGGCGTTCAACGCGATGGTGGCTTTGATGGTGGTACAACTGGGCTGGGTGTCGCCGGCGGTGGCCAGCGTGCCGTTTACCGCCCCGGTGCTGCTCAATGCATACCTCAGCACCCACGGCGACGTGGCGGCGGTGGTGTTGCAGATCGTTCTGCTGGGGGCCGGGACGCTGGTGTATGCGCCCTACGTGAGAGCGATTCATCGCCAGTCCAGCGATGGCGGCACGGTGTATCTCAAATCTTTGGACATGACCTTTCGCGGCCTTGAGGAAAAAGGCCGTCTGCTAGAGTTCGACCCGGTGCTGGCCACCCACCAGACATTGGCCCGCCAGGCCGCTGAGTTGAACCGCATCCAGCAGATCAGCGATTACGAGTTCTATCTTGAGTTTCAACCCCAGGTCTCCACCCGTACCGGTTTATGCACCGGGTGCGAGGCGCTGATGCGCGCCCGGGACAGCCAGGGCACGGTGCATTCGCCGTGGGAGTTCCTGCAATGGCTGGCGCACGCCAGGCTGATGCCGGACGTGGATGTGTGGGTGGCATCCCAGGCCGTGCGCCAGTATCAGAAATGGCAGAAGGTGGGTTTTGAACTGCCGATGACCATCAATATTTCCAGCACCACACTAAAGGATGCCGCCTATGGCGACCGCCTGGTGGAAATTCTTGGCCAGGCCCGTGGGCAAGTTTCAGTGGAAATTACCGAAGACGCGCTGGTCAGCGACATCCCGGCCACCCGCCAGACCATCCAGAAGTTGCAAGCCATGGGGGCCAAGGTCTATCTGGATGATTTTGGCACTGGGTTTTCTGCGTTGAGCTATCTGCACCAGTTTCCTGTGGATTTCATCAAGATCGACCGCAGTTTTGTGGTTGCCCAGCACGACCCTAAAGGCGCCCAGGTGCTCACCGGTATGTTGCGCTTCTGCGAGGCCCTGGACCTGGGCGTGGTAGTGGAAGGGGTCGAGACGGCTGAGCAATTGGCCTTTTTGAGTAACGGGCCTGAGTTGTTTATCCAGGGCTGGTATTTCAGCAGGGCACTGCCTGGGGATCAGTTGCCGCGCTTTGTGCTTGAGCGCAGGGCGTTGGTCTGATGACCGACCCTATCTACCTGGCACCCCGATCCAACTGTGGGCGCTGGCTCGCCGGCGACGACCATAGGTAACTACACAACTTTGGTGCGACGCTGGACCTGTGGCGAGTGAGCTTGCTCCCGTGACGGACTGACAGCCGACGCTGATCTAACTGACGCACCGCGATCTAACTGTGGGAGCTGGCTTGCCTGCGAAGACGGCCTGACAGCCGATACAGTTGGATCGTGTACATATCCATTCCTGCGGTAACGGCTAATTGGGGTTCCGCCCTGACGCCATCACCTACCATCGCCAAGCCTTGAAAGAATTTTCCTACAGGTGTTGACCTTGCCACTACGGGAACCTTTAGGCTTTTTTCCGAGTATGTCCAACCACAAAAACAAGATTCAGGGGTTATCAATGGATACTGCTGCCCTGCAACAACGCTCGGATTCCGATCTGTTCACCACCGCCTCGCGGCTGATGACGAATGCCTTGGAACCCGGCGCCAACTACACCCAGGTCACCCGCGCGCTGGAAGCGCTGCTCGCACTGACTCGGCAAGGCCTGGCGGGAGACGCTGGCGCCTACGCGCACTACCAGTCAGCCCTGCTGCAACTGCATATTCCAGGTGACCCGCGCACCGAGCCGACCCGGCGCTGGATGGCCAGCGAGGTCTACCGCGTCGAAGATGAGTTCGCCGCCGACGTGCCGGGCTTCACCGCGTTGCCGGTGGAGGAGTTCCGTCAACAGGTCGACGCTGAAATCGCCGCACGCAGCCGGGTCAACCACCCGATGTCGGTACACCTGTTCCAAGGTACGCCGCCGGTGCAGGATGTGCGCTTCTTCCTGGAGCATCACTGGACCCGTTCTTACAACTTCTACAGCCTGCTGGCCGAACTGGCTTTTCGCTTCGAAGCCATCGAGGACGCCTCGGTGTTTTACCGCAACCTGTACGGCGAAGCAGGGGCTGAGACACCGGAGCGTTCGCACCCGGCGATGCTCGCCCATCTGATGGAGTATTTCGATATTCCGCTGGCCATCGACTTTCCCGCGCTGCATCCGCTGGAAAAGGCCTACCTGAATAATCGTATTCGCTGTGTGCGCCACACGGATGTCGCCTGGGGCCTTGCGCTGCTGTATGCGGTGGAGTCTGTCAGTTGCGTCAACCATCGGCGCATCTACGAGCTGTTGCAGCGCCTCGACGTTCCAGAGCAGCCCAGCGAATTCCACCGCTTGCATGGCACCCAGGATGAAATCGACACCGAGGAAATGTGGGCACTGATTGCCAAGTTTGCCAGCGAGGAGGGCTTTCAGCGCACGTTCATGCGCGCACTCAAGCGCCACTTCGAAATCAACAAAGCCTACTTCGACAGCCTGTGGCAGCAGATGCAGGCCCAACGCCTGTCTGCCTGAATGGCCTGCGATCCGAAAACAAAAATAATGGAGCACATGATGAGCCCACGTAATTTTTCCCTGCCGCAATTGCAGAATATTCACACGGCCGAAGCCCGTCTGTTGGCGGAAGCCTTGAAGCCGGACGCGACGTTCAATCGCATCGAAATTGCTGCCAATATGCTGCGCGCCCTGTGCGAGACCGGCCAACGTGGCGACGCCGCGAACGCAGCGCAGTGCCAGCAATTGCTGTACATCCTGTCGCTGAGCGATGACGTGGCCACCGCCTCGACCCGGCGCTGGCTGGCCAATGCCGTCTATAGCGTACAAGAGCGTTTCATGCCGTCAGCCGACCTGGCATCACCCTTGTCCGAGGCCGGTTTCCAGCAACGCCTGGAAGAGCAGATTGCCGCGCAGTCGCGGGAAAACCATCCGATGTCGCAGTATGTGTTTGAAGGCAAAGCCTCTCGCGAGCAACTGCAGGTGTTTTTGCGCCATCAATGGTTCCGCACGTACCGCCTGTACCGGGATGCCGCCGACCTGCTGGTCAACCTGACTGATGTGGACGAGGCGGCCGCCCTGGCGCGTTATCTCTACGGCGAGTTGGGCGAAGAAGACGAGCGGCGCTCCCACCCCCGCCTGTTAGCCAAGCTGCTTGCCGCCGTGGGCCTGAATGCCGATTTCGAGGCGCTCTCGACGATGCCCGAGGAAATCGCCTACCTCAACAACCGCGCACGCTGTTTCCGCAACCCCGATGTCGGCTGGGGCCTAGCGGTGTTCTACATCACCGAACTGGTGGTGCCGGGCAACCACGGCAAGCTGTACAACGCCCTGCGCAACGCGGGCTTGAGCCAGGATGACGCGGAGTACTACGAAGTGCATATCAGCCTGGTGCCGCCGCGGGCCAAGCGTGAATGGACGCTGATCTCACGGCGTATTCCGGACCTCGGGTTTCAGAATGCGTTCCTGACGTCTTTGGCCGAGCACTTCCGGCTGGAGCGGGCTTATTACGATGCAGTCTGGGAAGAAGTACAACGCGTGAAGTAGCCCTCCCTGGACAACCCGAGTAACCCGACATGCCAAGTCATATCACTGAATCCCGTATCCACGGGGGCGCTTACTCGTCCCCGGAATTTGCTGCGATCTTCTCTGATGCCAATCAGGTGCAGAAGTGGCTCGATGTTGAAACAGCGCTGGCGGCGACCCAGGCGCAGATGGGCCTCATCCCCCACGAGGCCGCCCGGGAGATTGCCCGGGTAGCCAGCGTGGAACTGCTGGACCTCGACGCGCTGGGGCGCGAAGGCCTGGAAACCGGGCACATCCTGGTGCCGACCCTGCGCGCATTGCAGGGGTTATGCGCCGATGGGCTGGGCGAATACGTGCATTACGGCGTGACCACCCAGGACATCCTCGACACCGGGCTGATCCTGCAAATCCGCGATGCCTGGGGCCTGGTGGTGCAGCGTTTGCGCGGGATCCGTGGGCATCTGCTCACGCTCGCCCTGCGCCATAAGCACACGCCGATGGTCGCCAGGACCCATGGTCAACACGCTTTGCCCACCACGTTTGGCTACAAGGTGGCGGTGTGGGTCGATGAGATTGATCGACACCTTGAACGCTTTGAAGAAGCCTACGCCCGGGTGATGGTCGGCAACCTGACCGGCGCCGTGGGCACCCTGGCCGGGCTTGGCCCGCAGGGTTTGGAAGTGCAGCGCCGTACCCTGGAAAGCCTCGGCCTGTCGGCACCGTTGAGCAGTTGGCACAGCGCCCGCGACCGCATCCTGGAAGCAGCGTGGTTGCTGGTGCAGGCGTCGGCGACGTTGGGCCGTGTCGCCAATGAGATCTACCACCTGCAGCGCACCGAGATCGACGAAGTGCGCGAGGGGCGGCGAGCAGGGCAAGTGGGGAGTAGCACCATGCCCCACAAGCAAAACCCATCGACCGTGGACCTGATCAGCGCGCTGTCGCGGCTGGTGCGCGCGCAGATGGTCGCGCTGACCGACGCCGCTTTCCAGATGCACGAGCGTGACGGCACCACTTGGCGCATCGAATGGGCGGCCTTACCCGAGCTGTTCATTTACGCCGGTGCGTTGCTCGCTCGTATGGAAGGCTTGCTGCAGGCTGGGCTGCAGGTGCGTGAAGCGCGCATGCGCAGCAACCTGGACTTGCTGGGCGGGCTGATCCTGTCGGAGCGCGTGATGCTTGCGCTGGCGCCTCGGTGTGGCAAGCAGACGGCCCATCATCTGGTGCACGACATCGCCCTGCAGGCCCAGGACGCGGGCGTTTGCTTTCGCGATGCGCTGCTTGGCGACCCTCGGCTGCGCGGTTGTTTCAGCGCGCAAACGCTCGACGACTTGCTTGACCCGACAGCCTACACAGGGCTGGCGGCCGAGATGGTCGATCTGGTGGCAACTAAAGCAAGACCTCGCGCTTCAGGCGATGGCGCTGAGGCGGTGATGGCAACCCAAGGCAATACCAGTCAGTCCCTGTACGCTACGGAGGGTATGTGATGGATGCGCAAACATTGGAAGTGACAGCCCGTGCGTCTTGCACCGCACGTTCGGACCACCCGGGCTTTGATCATGACGGCGAGCAATGCCGCCACGAACACAGCCACATCCTCGATTCGAAAACCCACGGTTCGGGTTATGCCGGCCCGCAGAGCCGCAAGATCTTCTGCAGTCATTGTCGCCTGCAACGTTGGCTGGACGTGGAAGCTGCGCTGGCCATGGCCCAGGCCGATGTCAACATCATCCCGCGCGAGGCGGCCCTGGAGATCGAAAAGGCCGCGTTGCTATCGGGCATCAATGTGCGCCAACTGGCCGAGGGCGTGGCTGCCACTGGGCATTCGCTAATGCCATTGCTGAGCGCCCTACAAAAAAATTGTAGCCCCAGTGCCCGTGAATACGTGCATTACGGCGCTACCACCCAAGACATCCAGGACACCGCCCAATCCCTGGAGATGCGCGATGTGCTTGATGCGATGGATCAGGCCCTGGAGACTTTGCTGGGCAAGTTGTCGACCCTGGCCGATGCGCACCGTGACTCGCTGATGGTCGCCAGGACCCACTCGATTCCCGCTTTGCCGACCACCTTCGGGCTGAAGGTCGCCGGCTGGATCGATGAGCTGTTGCGCCACCGGCAGCGCTTGGCCGAAGCCCGCCAGCGTGTACTGGTGGTGCAACTGTTCGGCGGGGTCGGCACCATGGCGGCGTTCGGCCCGGACGCCATGCCGATGCTGGATCGTTTTGCCCAGCGCTTGTCGCTGCAAGTGCCCCTGACGGGCTGGCATGTGTCCCGTGACCGCGTTGCGGAGTTCGTCAGCACCCTGGCCATGGTCACCGCCTCGTTGGCCCGCGTAGCCGATGAAATCCGTACGCTCAATCGTTGGGAAATCGCTGAAGTGGAAGTGGGCTGGAGCGACCAGCAGATCGGCAGCAGCACCATGCCGCACAAACGCAACCCCGAAGGCTGCGAGCAGGTGGTGGTGTTGGCACGGCTGGCCAAGGCCCAGGTCATGCTCGCGCTGGACGCGATGATTCTTGAGCATGAGCGCGATTACCGCGGTACGCGGTTGGAGTGGTGCGCGGTCGCGGACGTTTCCCACTATGCACTGATGGCGCTCTCGATTCTGACCGAGACCATCGATGGGCTCACCGTGAATGTGCAGAAAATGGAATGCACCGCCCAGGCCTATGGCGATGCCATCTGCACCGAAGCGGTGGTGTTCGAAATGGCGCGCAAGCTGGGCAAGAGCAGCGCCTACCAGATCATCTTCGAAGTGTCCCAGGCCAGCCAGCGCAATCACGTGTCGATCCGCGAGGCAATCGAGGCCGATGCGCGGGTGCTTGCGGTCATGAACGACGGCGCCCTGGCCCGGCTGTTCGAGCCCCGTACTCACTTGGGCATGTCCGAACGCATCGTTGACAACGTGCTGGCCAAACTCGCCGGCCACTGATCCCTTAACAGATTTGCATATTCATCAAGGAGCGACAGATGTCCAACGTTATGGAAGTTGATAAAGCCAAGGTCCAGCAATTTTCGGCGCGCATCATGGAGGATTACGGCAACACGCTGCGCGGCGCCATGCTCTACATCGGCGACCAGCTCGGTTTGTTCAAGGCTTTGGCCGACGGCCAGGCGGTGACCCTGGAAGAGTTGGCGCACAAGACCGGCTACAACGCACGTTACTTGCGCGAATGGCTGGGCAGCATGGCCACCGGCAATTATGTGACCTACGACGCGCAAACCCGCCGCTACCAAATGCCCGCCGAGTTTGTGCCGGTGCTGGCTGATGAAGATTCGCCGTATTTTGCCGGTGGCATTATCCAACTGAGCGTGCCGTTCGTGAGCATGGCGCCCAAGGTCATCGAGGCCTTCCGCCATGGTGGTGGTTGCGCTGAAGAGGCGTTCCCGCTGGAAACCTGGAAAGGCATGGAGCGCATGACCATGCCCTGGTACAAGCACTACCTGGTCCAGCACTGGATTCCATCCCTGGACGGCGTCGAAGAGAAGCTCAAGACCGGCGGCAGTGTGCTGGATTTCGGCTGTGGTGCGGGCCTGGCGGCGATCACCATGGCCAAGGCCTATCCTGAGGCGCGCATTGTCGGCTGCGACTTCCACCTGCCTTCCATCGAGTTGGCGCGGGCCAACGCCGAGGCGGCTGGTGTGGGTGACCGGGTGCAATTCGAGGTGAACGACTCCGATGCGTTGCGCGGCCAGCAATTCGACTTCGTGACCACCTTTGTGGTGATCCACGATGCCACCGACCCTCAGCAGATGCTCAAGGATTTGCGCGCCGCCACGGCCGAAGACGGTACTTACCTGATGGTGGAGCTCAACCTGTCCGAGGAACTGCACGAGAACATGAACCTGTTCGGGCGCGTCATGTACCCGCAGAGCACCCTCTATTGCATGACCTGTTCGCTGTCCCACGGTGGGGCAGGGCTGGGGGCATTCATGGGCGAGAAGCGTGCCCGCCAGATGGCTGAGGCAGCCGGGTTCAGCCGCTTTCGTAAAGTGCCTTCGCAGTGGCCACCGATGCCGGCGCTCTTCGAACTCAAGCCTTGATAGGAAGCATCCACGAGTCGCTTTGCGCAGTAAGGCAATTTAATGGCCCCTTTGTAACAAAATCCTCGCCAAAATCACTTTTATTTTCAGGTGGTTAGGTGAGGATGCAAATGCGCTCTGTGGGAATGATGCTGATTGCCTGCTCCCTGGCCGGCGGCGCGACTGTCGCGCAGGCCAGGGAATTGCGCGAGGGTGACAAGTACATGTGCAGTTGGGGCGCAGGCACGGCCGCCAGGGCCCAGGAGCTAAAGTTATCCGGCGTTTCGCTATACGCGGCCCGGCAGAAGATCCAGACCCTCAAGTTCAGCAAATCGTGGATGCGCATGATGGCCATGGGCATCACCGAGCAGACCTATGACAGCCGCTCAAGGCTCAAGCCCGAGGCGATTCGTCAAAGCTTTTACCAGGATTGCCTGCGCTACAAGGTCGCGCGCAAGTAATCCGTAGCCCGCACCAGCCGTGGGGCCTTTACAAATCCACGACAAACCCCGTGTGAGTATTTGCATACAATTGCGCACTTCTTGATGGAGGCGGGTATGCAAGTGCTGATTCGAACGGCGACACCTGATGACGTCGACACGCTGTGCGCGATTCGCACCTCGGTAGTGCAAAACCACCTGAGCCTTGAACAGATGGCTGGCCTGGGGATTACCCCGCAGGTATTGAGCGATACGTTGCGCGCAGCACCTTGCGGCTGGATCGCGGAAGTGGACGGCCAGGCGGCGGGGTTTTCCATGGTCGACCTGGATGAAGGTGAAGTGTTCGCAATGTTCGTGCTGCCCTCGCACGAGAAGCTTGGGCTGGGCCGTCAACTGATGGCGGTGGCCGAGGCGGCCCTGTTTGAGCACCACGACACGCTCTACCTGGTGACTGATGGGCGTGATGAAATCCGCGCCAATGGGTTCTATCAGCGCCTGGGCTGGTCCGTCGTGGGCCCGGTCGATGGTGATGACGTTCGTTATGAAAAGAGCAGGGCGCCATAAGGCCATGAATGCCCCAGAGCCTCCATCGTCCAACGGCTTGCGCTACCTCGCGGTGGGTGTGCTGGGCATCGCCGTGCTGCTGGGGTTCTATTTCATTCAACTCAACGCCAAGGTCGACCGCCAGCGCGAAGAGGCGGCTGAACGCCTGACGCTGTGTCGTCATCTGGAGGCCGTGGTGGGCGCCACTGCTTCCAGTCGTGAGGCCCTTCAAGAAACATGCAAGCAGTTAAGTGAACAGTTACTTGAAAGCGCTACGCCCGATCAATAACCATTTTTTATACAGGGACTTACTGTCGTTACTTGCACCAAAAAGTAGCACGACTACTGCCTTCTACCTTAAAAAATATGTGGTTATTGAATGACTTACGACGCTTTCAATCCGACGAAAGGATTAAAATAATCTTGTTACATGTTTTTACAATCGCTACTATAGCCGGGCGTTCACCTCCCACGGTTTATGCATTTTTAAATCCCAAGTTTCCATCAGCTACTTGGGATTTTTTTTGCCCGCGATTTAATCTCGGCCTGTCGTTCATGGCCGGTGACGCCCTACTAAAGTGAGGGCTGGCTAACACTTTTGCATTAATTGTCCGGCGGCCGGCAAAACCTTATCTATGCTGCTTGCATCACCTCAATCGGGTAGAACCCAGGGACGGGGGGCTGATCATGATTTCCATCACCGAATTCAACCGCATCATGGCCTCAGGCTTCCTGCCGCTTGCGTGTGAGTGCTGCCTCAATAGTGACGGCTCGCTGCGCATCAGCGTGTTCGAGCCTGCGTCCGGTCGTGTCGACTTGCTGCTGACCCGCGTATCACCCGAAGGCCTGGACAGCATCCGTGCCATCTCTAACCTGATTGGTGAGTTGCGTACCGAGATAAAGGCCGGGCGCCGTGGGTTTGCTGCGGTAGGTTAAGGGCCGTCCAGCGCGTCAGAGGCGCCGCAGGAAGGATTTGACGATGTGGCGGGTAGCGTCTGTGGTATCCAGCTCGTCCACGGCGCTGTAGGCGTACCACTGGCAATCGACAATCTCATTGCACGGCCGTGCCTCGTCGATATTGACCACTGAGGCCTCAAATACATGGTGGACGGTGTCGCGGGCCTTGAGCTCCTGCAGGTACAGCAAGCCGTCCACATTTAAACCGGTTTCTTCTTCCAGCTCGCGTTCCGCCGCGCCTACCGGGCGCTCGTGCGCTTCTACTTTCCCGCCGGGCAATGCCCATTTAGATCTGGCCTTGCGTACGAAGAGGATATGCCCCTCATGTTCGCAAATGACGGTCGCCCTAATTTTCATCGAATGTGCCCCCGCGCCGGATGAATGTCATAAAAGTGTAATGCAATTGTCATGCTAAGTGGTTATGGCGCGCCAGGGCCTGTATGTGGATACTGCCCGATTGACGAATACGACCGAGGACATTAGATGAAGACCATACGCTGGGGCATGATCGGCTGTGGCAGTGTCACTGAATTGAAGAGTGGACCGGCTTTCTATAAAGCGCCAGGTTCGGCATTGGTCGCGGTGATGGGGCGGCGTGCCGAGGCGGTGCGCGATTATGCGGCGCGCCATGGCATTGCCCGTTGCTATACCGATGCCCAGGCCTTGATCGATGACCCCGAGGTGGATGCGGTCTACATCGCCACTCCGCCCGACAGTCACCTTGAGTACGCCCTGAGAGTGGCCGCGGCGGGCAAACATTGTTGCGTCGAAAAGCCGATGTCGCTGAATGCTGAACAGAGCGCGTTGATGCAGCGCACATTCGAGCGCGCCGGGCTGCATCTGTTTGTCTCCTACTACCGGCGTTCATTGCCACGCTTTCAGCAAGTGCGCACCTGGCTGCAGGAAGGCCGTATCGGTGAGTTGCGCCACCTGACCTGGACCTTGTGCAAACCCGCTGCCGTAACAGACTCCGACGCCACCAATTGGCGCACCGATCCGGCCATTGCCGGTGGCGGTTACTTTGCCGACCTGGCGAGCCATGGGTTCGACCTGTTCCAGTACCTGGCCGGGGACATCGTCGAGGTCTCAGGCTTTTCGGCGCGACAGGCTGGGCGCTACGCGGCAGAAGATGCCGTGACGGCCTGCTGGACATTTGCCAGCGGTGCATTGGGCATGGGCTGCTGGAATTTTGTGGCGGACCGACGCGAAGACCGGGTCGAACTGATCGGCAGTCGCGGTCGTATTCAGTTTTCGGTGTTCGAGGACCAGCCGCTGCGTCTTGAAGGCGAGACCACCGAGGTGTTGGACGTGCCGTGTCACACCCATATTCAATGGCACCACGTCCTGAACATGAACGCGCATATTCGTGGCGAGGCCGAGCATCCGTCGCTGGGCATCGAAGCGCTGAAGACCGATATCATCTTGGACAAGGTGTTACACCGTTACTCCCAGCATCCCTAGGCGTGGCAATAGCGTAAGGCTTTACTCTTTTAAAGGAATACCGGGATGAAATACTGGATGGTGATGTGGCTGCTGATGGCCACCGCGGCAACGGCGGCGCCACGCAGCCAAGGGCAGGCGGGTGAGTTTGATTTCTATGTGCTATCGCTCTCGTGGTCACCCACGTTTTGCCTCACGCACTCAGGCAACGAGCAATGCTCAGGTAAAGGCTACGGCTTTGTGCTGCATGGTTTGTGGCCGCAATACGCACGGGGAGGGTGGCCGGCGTCCTGTACACCGCAGACGCGCTTGAGCGCGGCAGAAATGGACAAGGGCGCGGCGCTGTTTCCCACCCGCACGCTGCTCAAGCATGAGTGGGCCAAGCATGGTACCTGCAGTGGGCTGGAGCCGTTGGAGTATCTGGAGAAGACCGATGTGGCGCTCGGTGCGGTTGCCATTCCGCAGCAACTGCAGCCGTTCAATACGCCGCCGTCATTGCGGGCCAACGAGATCGAGGCGCTGTTTCGCGAGAGCAACCCACGCATGGGCAACCACGGTATGGCGGTGATCTGCAAGGGCAAGGTGCTGTCGGAAGTGCGGGTGTGCCTGACCAAGGATCTCGCGTTTGCCGGTTGCCCGCGCAGTGTGAAGAGCCAGTGTCGGGGGGGCGATATTCGTATTCCCACCCAGCGCTGAGAGGTGCCCTGGATCCCACTATGAAAGCTGGCTTGTTGGGTCGCCGTATCGCTGCGATCGCGGCGTGCCAGCCGATGGCTATCTACCTGACGCCCCCGCGATCCAACTGTGGGAGCTGGCTTGCCTGCGAAGACGACCTCACAGTCGACACCGTAATACCGAGTACCTATCCATTCCTGCGGTAACGGCTACTTAGGGTTCCGCCCTGACGGCGTCTCACTTTTGAAAAGCCGGAATGCCGGCCCAGACAAAAGTAAGCAAAACGCTCTTGCCCCACCACGTTACCCACGAATTCAAGCCTGCGTTCGGCCAGCGTGGTTTAACGGGGCGCCTGAGATCAAGATCACAAGCAGATCAAGATCAAGAGCGGCTCGCTTCGCATCGTGGTTACCTGTGGGCGGCACATTTGACATCTCTGTCGATTGAACGGCCGCCATCGCAGGCAAGCCAGCTCCCACAGTTTATCGCGGGGGCACTAATCAGATCAGCGTCCGTTTCTGAAGTACCCAGGGGCATTTTCTTCAATACCCTCGTGTCCCTGCGCGGTACCGTGATCTAAACCTCGTTTGGGATCACAAAAGGAACTGCAATGAGCTTGATTCTCTCCATGGCCGCCTTTGCCCTGGCCACGTCCATCACGCCGGGACCGGTGAATGTGGTCGCTTTAAGTTCTGGCGCACGTTTTGGTTTCGTCGCCAGCCAGAAACATGTCTTCGGCGCCGCCGTGGGTTTTACCTTGTTGTTGGTGTTGATCGGCCTGGGGTTGCATGAAGTATTGGTGCGCTGGCCGATCCTGATTCAATTGATCCGCTGGGGCGGCGTGGCGTTCTTGTTGTATATGGCTTGGAAGCTGGCGGTGGATGATGGCCGTCTGGACGCTGACGGTGCGCACTCCGCGCCGTCGATGTTGTATGGCGCGATCATGCAGTGGCTCAACCCGAAAGCCTGGCTGGCGTGTGTGGCAGGCATGGGGTTGTTCGTGGCCGATGGCGATGCGGCGCAGGTATGGTTGTTTGCCGTGCTTTACCTGGTGATCTGCTACCTGTCGGTGGCGTGCTGGGCGTATGCGGGGACGTTTTTGCGCCGCTACTTGAACAACCCCAAAGGTGTGCGCCTGTTCAACCGCTCAATGGCCGCGTTGCTGGTGGCCAGTGTGGGTTATTTGCTGATGGCTTGAGGTTCTCGCGGTATTGCCCCGGCGTGGCCGCGAAGTGTTGTTTGAAGGTGCGCTGGAAGTGCGCCTGGTCGGCAAAGCCCGCGGCCAGGGCGACGTCGGCAATCAGTGCGCCATTGCGCAGTTGGCTGCGGGCGAACTGGATGCGGCGGTTGACCATGAAGGCGTGGGGCGTCAAGCCGTAATACTGCTTGAATGCGCGGATCAGATAAGACGGCGACAGTTCAGCGGCCTGGCAAATGTCTTCGAGTTTCAAGGCCTGTGTGCAGTGGGCGCGGATGTAGTCGGCGGCGCGTTCCAGTTTGTGGTTGACCTCGCGTACCGGCGTCAGTGAAGGATTCAGGCGCTGTTGCACCTCGGTGAAGTAACTCACTAGCGCACTCTGTTTTTGCAGCAGTTCGGCCTGCTCATCCACTAGCGTGCGGTACAGGTCAAGCAAGCCGTGGTACAGCCCGGTGTCGCGAGTATGGGGTGTGTCGAATGGCCGGTAGCCCTGGTCGGTACTGAACCCCAACTGGTATTGCAGGTCGGTCAGCCACGGCGTGTCGAGGTACAGCATGTGGTAGGACCAGGGCTGGTCATGGATGGGGTTGCACGCATGCACATCGCCGGGGTTCATCAGCACCACGGTGCCGGCGCTGATTTCGAAGGTGTGCGCGCCGTAGTGGTAATAGCTGCAGCCCGTGGTGATCGCGCCGATGGAAAAATGCTCATGGGCGTGTCGGGTATAGGTGACCTTGCGCCCGTCGGCGATGCTGCGGGCTTCGATGAACGGCAGGCGTTCGTCGCGCCAGAAGCGCGGCGTGTCTGCGGGACGGGTGATCGGGCTGAGCGACATGGCGTTATTTCTCCTGCATTCTCACCCGCGTTACCTCAGGCCGGTACCAGAAAAGCGGCCTTGAGCAACTGCCGGGTATAGGCATGTTGCGGGTCGGCAAAAATAGCCTGGGCATCGCCTTGCTCCACCACCTGGCCTTGCTTGACCACCATCAATTGGTGACTCAGCGCCTTCACCACCGCCAGGTCATGGCTGATAAACAGGTAGGTCAGGTTGTACTTGGCCTGCAAGCCGCGCAGCAACTCTACCACCTGGCGTTGTACCGTGCGGTCCAGGGCCGAGGTGGGTTCGTCCAGCAGGATCAGGCGCGGCTTGAGCACCAGCGCTCGGGCGATAGCGATGCGTTGGCGCTGGCCGCCGGAGAATTCATGGGGGTAGCGATGCCGGGATTCGGGGTCCAGGCCCACTTCCTTGAGCGCCGCGATAATCGCCGCTTCCTGTTCGGCGGGCGTGCCCATCTTGTGGATACGCAGGCCTTCGCCAACGATCTCGCTGACGCACATGCGCGGGCTCAGGCTGCCGAACGGGTCCTGGAACACCACCTGCATTTCCCGGCGCAACGGGCGTACCTGTTGTTGGCTCAGGCGATCCAGTTGCTGACCTTCGAAGCGAATCCCGCCCTGGCTGCCGATCAGGCGCAAAATTGCCAGGCCCAGGGTGGACTTGCCCGAGCCACTTTCACCAACGATGCCCAGGGTTTGGCCCTGAGGCAGGCTGAAGTTGATGCCGTCCACGGCCTTGACGTAATCCACGGTATTGCGCAAAAAACCTTTCTTGATCGGAAACCAGACTTTCAGGTCGTCCACTTCCAGCAGCGGAGGGCCGACATCATTGTTGGCTGGCCCACCGCTGGGCTCCGCCGCGAGCAACTCCTGGGTATAGGGATGCTGGGGCGACTGGAACAGTGTCTCGCAATCGGCCTGTTCAACGATGCAACCTTGCTGCATCACACACACACGGTGGGCGATGCGCCGTACCAGGTTGAGGTCATGGCTTATCAGCAGCAGCGCCATGCCCAGCCGCGCCTGCAGCTCCTTGAGCAATTCCAGGATCTTCAACTGCACGGTGACATCCAGCGCCGTGGTCGGCTCGTCGGCAATCAACAACTCCGGCTCGTTGGCCAGAGCCATGGCGATCATCACTCGCTGGCGCTGGCCGCCGGACAGCTCGTGAGGCAACGCCTTGAGGCGTTTGTGTGGCTCGGGGATACCTACCAGCTCCAGCAACTCCAAGGTGCGTTGGGTGGCGACCTTGCCGGTCAGGCCCTTGTGCAGGCCGAGCACTTCGTTGATCTGCTTTTCGATGGAATGCAGCGGGTTCAACGAGGTCATCGGCTCCTGGAAGATCATCGCAATGCGGTTGCCGCGTATATGCCGCAGGGTTTTCTCTTTGAGCGTCAGCAGGTCTTGCCCTGAATACTCGATAGTGCCAGACGGATGCCTGGCCAACGGGTAGGGCAGCAGGCGCAGGATCGAATGGGCGGTGACCGATTTGCCTGAACCGCTTTCGCCCACCAGCGCCAGAGTTTCGCCGCGCTTGATGTCGAAACTGACGTGGTTGACCACGCGGTGATGATGCTCGCCGGTGACGAACTCGACACTGAGGTCGCGGATTTCGATCAGGTTGTCCGGATTCATCTCATTTCCTCGGGTCGAACGCATCGCGAGCGGACTCGCCGATAAACACCAGCAGGCTCAACATGATCGCCAGCACCGCAAAGGCACTCATGCCCAGCCACGGCGCCTGCAGGTTGGATTTGCCCTGGGCCACCAGCTCACCCAGCGACGGCGAACCTGCCGGCAGCCCGAAGCCGAGAAAGTCCAGGGCGGTCAGGGTGCCAATGGCGCCGGTAAGGATGAAGGGCAGGAAGGTCATGGTCGAGACCATCGCATTGGGCAGGATGTGACGGAACATGATCGCGCCGTTCTGCATGCCCAGCGCCCGCGCCGCGCGTACGTATTCCAGGTTACGACCGCGCAGGAACTCGGCGCGCACCACATCCACCAGGCTCATCCAGGAAAACAGCAGCATGATCCCCAGCAGCCACCAGAAGTTGGGTTGCACGAAGCTGGCCAGGATGATCAGCAGGTAGAGCACCGGCAAGCCGGACCAGATCTCCAGGAAACGTTGCCCGGCCAGGTCGACCCAACCGCCATAAAAGCCCTGCAAGGCGCCGGCAATCACGCCGATGATCGAGCTGAGTATGGTCAGGGTCAGGGCAAAGAGCACCGACACGCGAAAGCCGTAGATCACCCGCGCGAGCACATCGCGCCCCTGGTCATCGGTGCCCAGCAGGTTGACCGAGGACGGCGGCGCCGGGGCCGGGACTTTCAGGTCGTAATTGATGCTCTGGTAGCTGAACGGAATCGGTGCCCACAAGGTCCAGGCGTCCTTGGCTTTCAGCAGCTCCTGGATGTACGGGCTCTTGTAGTTGGCTTCCAGCGGGAATTCACCGCCGAAGGTAGTCTCCGGGTAGCGCTTGAGCGCCGGGAAGTACCAGTCGCCGTCGAAGTGCACCGCCAGGGGCTTGTCGTTGGCGATCAACTCAGCGCCCAGGCTCAACACGAACAGCACCAGGAACAGCCACAGCGACCACCAGCCACGCTTGTTGGCCTTGAACCGCTCGAACCGGCGGCGATTGAGGGGGGACAGGTTCATCTCAATGCTCCCGGCTGGCAAAGTCGATACGCGGATCGACCAGGGTGTAGGTGAGGTCGCCGATCAGTTTCACGATCAGCCCCAGCAGGGTGAAGATAAACAGCGTGCCGAACACCACCGGGTAGTCACGGTTGATCGCCGCTTCAAAGCTCATCAGGCCCAGGCCGTCGAGAGAGAAGATCACCTCCACCAGCAACGAGCCGGTAAAGAAGATGCCAATGAAGGCCGAAGGGAAACCGGCGATCACCAGCAGCATGGCGTTGCGGAACACGTGGCCATACAGCACGCGGCGATTGGTCAGGCCCTTGGCCTTGGCGGTGACCACGTACTGCTTGTTGATCTCGTCGAGAAAGCTGTTCTTGGTCAGCAGGGTCATGGTCGCGAAGTTGCCGATCACCAGGGCGGTGACGGGCAGCGCCAGGTGCCAGAAGTAATCGAGGATCTTGCCGCCCCAACTCAACTCCTCGAAGTTGTTGGAGGTGAGCCCGCGCAAGGGGAACCAGTCGAAATAACTGCCACCGGCAAACACCACGATCAGCAGAATCGCAAACAGGAACGCCGGTATCGCGTAGCCGACGATGATCGCCGAGCTGGTCCACACATCGAAATGGCTGCCGTGGCGCGTGGCCTTGGCGATCCCCAGGGGGATGGACACCAGGTACATGATCAGGGTGCTCCACAACCCGAGGGAAATGGACACCGGCATCTTTTCCTTGATCAGGTCGATGACCTTGGCGTCCCGGAAAAAGCTGTCACCGAAGTCCAGCTGGGCGTAGTTCTTGACCATGATCCACAAGCGTTCCGGCGCCGACTTGTCGAAGCCGTACATCTTTTCGATTTCCTTGATCAGCGCCGGGTCCAGTCCCTGGGCGCCACGGTAGCTGGAACCGGCCACCGCGACTTCGGCGCCGCCGCCAGCAATGCGGCTGGTGGCGCCGTCGAAGCCTTCGAGCTTGGCGATCATCTGCTCCACCGGGCCGCCGGGAGCGGCCTGGATGATGACAAAGTTGATCAACAAGATCCCGAACAGCGTGGGAATGATCAGCAACAGGCGGCGAACAATATAGGCCAGCATTTAATCGCCTCCGCTCGCCGCATCGGCGCGTGTGTCCAGGGGGACGGCAGGTGTGACGTCGGGTTTGCTCCACCAGGTCGCGGTGCCGACGTCGTAGCGTGGCGAGACCTTGGGGTGGCCCAGGTGGTCCCAGTACGCGACGCGAAAGGTCTTGATGTGCCAGTTGGGAATCACGTAGTAACCAAACTGCAGCACACGATCCAGCGCCCTGGCGTGGGCGATCAGGCTTTGCCGCGAACCGGCGTCGATCAGCTCTTCCACCAACTGGTCGACCGCGGGGTCCTTGAGGCCCATGTAGTTGCGGCTGCCGGGCTTGTCGGCGCTGGAGGATTTCCAGAACTCGCGCTGCTCGTTTCCCGGCGAGGTGGATTGCGGGAAGCTGCCCACCAGCATGTCGAAGTCGCGCGAGCGCAGGCGGTTGACGAACTGTGAGACGTCCACGCGACGAATCACCAGGTCGATGCCCAGGTCTGCCAGGTTGCGCTTGAACGGCAGCAGGATGCGCTCGAACTCGGTCTGGGCCAGCAAAAACTCTATGGTCACTGGCTTGCCGGTGCTGTCGACCATTTTGTCGTCAACAATCTTCCAGCCCGCTTCCTGCAGCAGTTGGTAGGCCTCGCGTTGCTGGGTGCGGATCATGCCGCTGCCGTCGGTGTGGGACGGTTCGAATGCCTGGGTGAAGACTTCGCCAGGGATCTTGTCGCGCAGCGGCTCGAGAATCGCCAGCTCGTCCGGACCGGGTAGGCCGGTGGCGGCCATTTCCGAGTTTTCGAAATAGCTGCGGGTACGGGTGTAGGCACCGTTGAACAGTTGCTTGTTGCTCCACTCGAAATCCAGCAGCAGGCTGATGGCCTTGCGCACCCGCACGTCCTGGAACATCGGCTTGCGCATGTTGAACACAAAACCCTGCATGCCGGTGGGGTTGCCGTTGGGAATTTCTTCCTTGATCAATCGGCCTTCTTTCACCGCTGGAATGTTGTAGGCATTGGCCCAGTTCTTGGCGCTGAACTCCAGCCAGTAGTCGAACTGCCCGGCCTTCAAGGCTTCCAGGGAGACAGTGCTGTCGCGGTAGTAATCGGTGATGCGGGTATCGAAGTTGTAGAAGCCCTTATTGACCGGCAGGTCCTTGGCCCAATAATCCTTGACCCGCTCGTAGCGAATCATGCGGCCCGGCTTGACCTCGGCCACCTGGTAAGGCCCGCTGCCCAAGGGGATTTCCAGGTTGCCCTTGGAAAAATCCCGGCTGGCCCACCAGTGTTTGGGCAGTACTGGCAACTGCCCAAGGATCAACGGCAACTCGCGGTTGTTGGTGCGCTTGAACTTGAACAGCACGCGCAACGGGTCTTCGGCCACCACCTCATCGACGTCGGCGTAGTAGTTGCGGTACAGCGGGTTGCCTTCCTTGATCAGGGTCTGGAAGGTAAACACTACGTCTTCGGCGCGTATCGGGTGGCCGTCATGGAAGCGCGCTTCGGGGCGCAGATAGAAGCGCACCCAGCTGTTGTCCGGGGCTTTTTCGATCTTGCCGGCCACCAGGCCGTATTCGGTGATGGGTTCGTCCAGGCTTTGCATGGCCAGGGTGTCGTAGATCAGTGGCAGGTTGTCTGCCGGTACGCCCTTGCTGATATAGGGGTTGAGGCTGTCGAAGCCGCCCATGGCCGATTCGCGGAAGGTTCCGCCCTTGGGGGCGTCGGGGTTTACATAGTCAAAATGCTTGAAGTCGGCGGGGTACTTGGGGGGCTCGTTGTAGAGAGTCAGCGCATGCTGAGGCGCGGCGTGCGCCGCGGTGCACAGCAACAGGCTGGCGAGCAGGGTAGTACGCAAGGACATCATTGGGCTTTCTCCGAAGCTTTCAGCCACCATGCGCTCAGGCCCAGGCTGTAGGGCGGCGTGGTGACGAAGGCGAACCGGTTGCGGTACGCCAGGCGATGATAGTTGAGGTACCAGTTGGGAATGCTGTAGTGCTGCCACAGCAGCACCCGGTCCAGGGCGCGGCCGGCAGCCAGTTGTTCTTCGCGGGTCTGCGCCGCCAGCAGTTGGTCCAGCAGGTGGTCGACCACCGGGTTGGCGATACCGGCGTAATTCTTGCTGCCTTTGATTGCGGCCTGGCTGGAGTGGAAGTACTGCCACTGCTCAAGGCCGGGGCTCAAGGTCTGGTTGAGAGTCATCAAAATCATGTCGAAATCGAATTGATCGAGGCGCTGTTTGTACTGTGCGCGGTCAACGGTACGCAAGCGGGCGTCGATGCCGATGCGGGTCAGATTTTCGACATAGGGTTGCAGGATGCGCTCGAGGTTCGGGTTGACCAGCAGGATTTCCAGGCGCAGCGGTTGCCCGTCCTTATCCAGCAGGCGCTGCCCTGACAGTTTCCAGCCGGCCTCGCTGAGCAGGGCCAGGGCCTGGCGCAGGGTTTCGCGGGGAATGCCACGGCCATTGGTGTGCGGCAGACTGAACGGTTGGGTAAACAGCGCGGCCGGCAGTTGGTCGCGGTAGGGCGAAAGCATCAACCACTCATGGCCCACGGGCAGGCCGGTGGCCGAGAATTCACTGTTGGGGTAATAGCTCACCGAACGCTTGTAGGCGCTGCTGAACAGCGTGCGGTTGGTCCATTCAAAATCGAATATCAACCCCAGGGCTTCACGCACCTTGGCCTGGCTGAACGCCGGTCGCCGGGTATTCATGAACAGGCCCTGGCTCTGGGTGGGGATCTGATGGGCGATCTGCGCCTTGATCACATCGCCGCGGTTGACCGCCGGGAAGTTGTAACCGGTGGCCCAGTTCTTGGCCTGATGCTCGATATAAATGTCGAATTCACCGGCCTTGAAGGCTTCAAAGGCCACGTCGCTGTCGCGATAGAACTCCACTTCGACCTTGTCGTAGTTATAGAAACCCTGGTTGACCGGCAGGTCTTTGCCCCAGTAATCCTTGACCCGTTCAAACACCAGTTGCCGCCCAGGCGCAACCTTGGTGATGCGGTAGGGCCCACTGCCCAGGGGCGGCTCGAAGGTGGTGGCCTTGAAGTCACGGTTTTTCCAATAGTGCTGGGGCAGCACCGGCAACTCGCCCAGGCGCAGGATCAGCAAGGGGTTGCCGGCGCGCTTGAACACAAAGCGGATACGGTGAGGGTTGAGGATATCGACCCGGGCCACTTCCTGCAGGTTGGTGCGGTACTGCGGGTGGCCTTCGGTCAGCAGGGTGCGATAGGAAAACGCCACGTCATCGGCGGTGATCGGCTTGCCGTCGTGAAAGCGTGCTTCGGGGCGCAGGTTGAACACCACCCAACTGCGGTCTTCGCTGTATTCCACCGATTGGGCAATCAGGCCATAGCTTGAGGTGGGTTCATCGCCCGACGGCGCGTATTGCCCGGTGCCCACCATCAAGGGCTCATTGAGCTCGTTGACGCCGTACTGCAGGAAGTTGGCGGTGGAAACCGGGCTTGAACCTTTGAAGGTGTAGGGGTTGAGCGTATCGAAGGTGCCAAATGCCATCACCCGCAATGTCCCGCCTTTGGGCGCTGCAGGGTTTACCCAATCGTAATGGGTGAATTTGGCCGGGTACTTGAGTGTGCCGAACTGCGCATAACCGTGGCTTTCGGTGATCGTCGCGTTCGCCGCAAAGCTCAAGGCCAGACTTATTAGTAGAAGGAGGGGACGCTTCAAGTCAGAGATCCGATCCAGGCGGCTTGGGCTTTATGATCGGTACAGTAACAGCTTGTTCCGGTTGGAAAAAGGCTGTCGGGAAGGCCATTTTGCGGACTGCAAGCTATTGGACGGTGTGAAGGTCAAATGTGGGAGCTGGCTTGCCTGCGATAGCATCACTGCGGTCTGACTGATAGACCGAGGTGCCTGCATCGCAGGCAAGCCAGCTCCCACACAAGCCAGCTCTCCCCGAGGTATTAGCGCGGCCCGGAAACCACCAGCATCTGCCCTGGTTTCAATGCCTGGCCGGTGCGCGGGTTCCAACGCTTGAGATGTTGCATCTCGACGTTGAAGCGCTTGGCCACCATGTACAGCGAGTCACCTTTCTTGACCTTGTACTGCACCGGTTTTTTCGCCGCGACTTTACGCGTGTCCTGCATCACCAGGGTCTGGCCGACCTTGAGGGCCTGGCCGTTGAGCTTGTTCCAGCGCTGCAGGTCATGCACATCGACCTTGTTGGCCTTGGCGATCAGCGTGAGGTTGTCGCCACTGCGTACCTTGTAGCTGCGGGTACGCCCTGCGACCGCCTTGGTCTCGACTTCGTCGAATACCGGCTTCTTGGGGCGCATGCTCAGCAATTCTTCCGGCTTCATCGTCGAAAGGGTGCTGGTCAGCAGTTGGGCCTTGGAGGTCGGCACCAGCAGATGCTGGGGGCCATCCAGGGTGGTGCGTTGTTTCAAGGCCGGGTTGAGCTGAAACAGTTCGTCTTCGTCGATCTCGGCCAGCGCGGCAACCCGTGACAGGTCCATGCTTTGCTTGACTTCAACGACCTCGAAGTACGGCGTGTTGGCAATCGGGTTCAGGTTGACGCCGTAGGCTTCGGGCGCCAGTACTACCTGGGACAAGGCCAGGAACTTGGGCACATAGTCCTTGGTTTCCTGAGGCAGGGGCAGGTTCCAGTAGTCAGTGGGCAGGCCGAGCTTTTCGTTGCGCTCGATTGCCCGGCTGACCGTGCCTTCGCCGGCGTTATAGGCCGCCAGGGCCAGCAGCCAGTCGCCGTTGAACATGTCATGCAGACGCGTCAGATAGTCCAGGGCGGCGGTGGTGGAGGCCGTGATGTCGCGGCGGCCATCGTAGGCGCGGGTCTGGCGCAGGTTGAAGTAGCGCCCGGTGGAGGGAATGAACTGCCACAAGCCCACCGCATCGCTGCGCGAATAGGCCATTGGGTTGTAGGCACTTTCAATCACTGGCAGCAGCGCCAGCTCCAGGGGCATGTTGCGTTCTTCAAGGCGCTCGACGATGTAATGAATGTAGAGGCTGCCGCGTTCGCCGGCATTCTCCAGAAAGGAGGGGTTACTGGCGAACCACAGGCGCTGTTGCTCGATGCGCGGGTTGACGCCGACACCGTCCTGCAATTGAAAGCCCCGACGCATGCGTTCCCAGACGTCCTGGGGTACTTCGGGGCTGGGCTTCTCTGATAGCCAAATAGGTTTTTGCTTGATCTTGGCAGCAAGATTCGGTTTGGGTTGCACGGTGGATTGTGCAGCGTAATTGGTCGATTGGCAGCCCGCCAGAGTCGCGGAAACGGCCACCGCCACGGCTTGAGCCAGGCGGGTCAATGCGTCTGAAGAAATGGATTTACGAATAGATGACGACATTGGCTGGAAGTAAGTTCCGGGCAAAAATGTCGGGCGATTCTAGAAAGCGCTTTGGTTCCGGTCAACCATTCAGAAATTACGTATCAGATTGCATCTGGTTAGAACTTATCTTTCCAAGCCCTCAAGCTAGCAAACACCTCGGCCCCAGAGCGGTTGTCGCGGCCGTTCCGTTCGTCCGCTTTTTGTTTAACGGATGTTTCAGCGGTGCGCAGAAAAGGGTTAGTACGTTTTTCCAGGGCCAGGTTGGATGGCAGCGTCATCTGGCCACGGGCGCGAAGTTGGGCGACATTTTCCACCCGTTCGGCGATGTCGGCGTTGTGCGGTTCCACGGCCTGGGCAAATTTCAAGTTACTTTGCGTGTATTCGTGGGTGCAGTACACCTGCGTATCGGCGGGCAGGGCGGCCAGGCGTTCCAGAGAGTTGTACATCTGTTCGGGTGTGCCTTCGAACAGGCGACCGCAACCCGCGGCGAACAAGGTATCGCCACACAGCAATACGCCCTGGTGGTAAAAGGCGATGTGGCCGAGGGTGTGGCCAGGCACGGCGTACACGTCGAAGTCCCAGCCCAGCACGCTGATACGGTCGTTATCCTGCAAGGCCACATCCCGCGCCGGGATCTTTTCGTTGGCCGGGCCGTAGACCGTGGCGCCGGTGACAGTTTTCAGTTGCTCCACACCGCCCACATGATCATGGTGATGATGGGTGACCAGAATGTCGCTGAGGCGCCACTCGGCATTCTGCTTGAGCCAGGCCAGTACTGGCGCGGCATCGCCGGGGTCGACCACGGCGCAGCGCCGGGTCGTGGGGTCTTGTAACAACCAGATGTAGTTGTCGGTGAAGGCGGGTAGGGCACTGATCTGTATCATTCTTCGATTCGCCAAGCTGAACACATTGGTGCATCTTAGAACGTCTAGGCGAGTTGGAGAATGCAATGACTGATAAAGCGTTCGCCCAGGCCGATCCTGAGTGGCTGGCCCTGATCAGCGCCGCCCGCGAATGGTTGTCCGGGCCGATTGGGCAGTTTTTGCTGGAAGAAGAGCGGCGCATGCTCGAAGACGAGCTGGGCCGGTTCTTTGGTGGCTACCTGGTGCATTACGGGCCGTCGGCCGACACGCCGCCCTCGGCACCGCAGGTGCAACGCAATGTGCGCCTGGGTGCACCGTTGCCGGGCGTGGAGATCGTCTGCGAGGAACAGGCCTGGCCCTTGAGCGAACACGCCGCCGATGTAGTGGTGTTGCAGCACGGCCTGGATTTCTGCTTGTCGCCCCACGGTTTGTTGCGCGAAGCGGCGAGCAGCGTGCGCCCTGGTGGCCATTTGCTGATTGTCGGCATCAACCCCTGGAGCAGTTGGGGCCTGCGCCGTGTGTTCGCCCATGACGGACTGCGTCAGGCGCGTTGCATCGCGCCATCACGGGTGGGCGACTGGCTCAACCTGCTGGGCTTCGCGCTGGAGAAACGCCGCTTCGGGTGCTATCGTCCGCCGCTTGCGACGGCCAAGTGGCAGGGCCGCCTGGCCGGTTGGGAACGCCGCGCAGGGGCCTGGCAGCTGTCGGGTGGTGGCTTCTATTTGCTGGTTGCACGCAAGATCGTGGTCGGGCTGCGACCGGTGCAACAAGTGCGCCGCGAGCCGATCGGCAAGCTCGTGCCGATGCCGTTGGCCAAGGTCAACCGCGAACAACGCGAACCGTAAAACCTCTTTTTGATTTCAGGCCGAATAACCGATGACCGATAGCGTAGAACTCTTCACCGATGGCGCCTGCAAGGGCAACCCCGGCCCGGGCGGCTGGGGCGCCTTGCTGGTGTGCAAGGGCGTGGAGAAGGAACTGTGGGGCGGCGAAGCCAATACCACCAATAACCGTATGGAGCTGATGGGCGCCATTCGCGGCCTCGAAGAACTCAAGCGGCGCTGCAACGTACTCCTGGTGACCGACTCGCAGTATGTGATGAAGGGCATCAACGAGTGGATGGTCAACTGGAAAAAACGCGGCTGGAAGACAGCGGCCAAAGAACCGGTCAAGAACGCCGACCTGTGGCAATTGCTCGATGAACAGTGCAACCGTCACGACATCACCTGGAAATGGGTACGCGGGCACATCGGCCACCCTGGCAACGAGCGCGCCGACCAGTTGGCCAACCGTGGCGTGGATGAAGTACGCGGCTACAAGCAGAGCTGAATCAACGACACCGCAGCGGCCGTTCGAGCCGCTGCTTCACTGCCGCCATCGCGTGGGGCGAATCTACCAGCACGGCATTGAGCTTCAGGCAGGCATACTTTGGCCTGATCACAAAGATGCCGTGAGTGTTGTCGCTTACAGAGCCAGGATTGCACGGGCGAGTTGTTCGTCCGTGCATCGCAGGTCCACTCTTGTCTGGCGAATATGCCGCAAGGCTGACTCCAACTGGGCACCGCGTATTGCACCTTCGCTTGCGACAAACGATGCGGCATCGGCCTTGGCCGCCAGCACAATCTTGTCGTCCTTGAAGCTGCTGCTGGTGCCGCCCGTGGCACTCATCGACAGGCTCACCAAGGCGTCAGTGGTCATCACGAAACTGGTGGCTTGCGCACCGGCAGCGCTGAACAGGCAGGGGATGAACAGCCATTTCAGGTTGAACATGAGTCAGTGAATTCCGTATCTGGAGGAGGCGCGCAGGTTAGCGGCGAGGGACGTAGAAAACCGCAGCAAGTTTGCGAAACCTTGTAAATAACTGTTGGGTGTCCACCGGTGATTGGGTGCCATGGGCGCTTCGTTTACAGAGCGTGCTAATATCCCGCCCCTTGAACTGTACCGAACCGTTGAGAGCTGAACCCTGATGGCCATCCGATCTGTTGTACTCGATACCGAAACCACCGGCATGCCGGTGACCGATGGTCACCGGATCATCGAAATCGGCTGTGTCGAACTGATGGGGCGCCGCCTGACCGGCCGCCACTTCCACGTCTACCTGCAACCGGACCGCGACAGTGACGAGGGCGCGATTGGCGTCCACGGCATCACTGACGAATTCCTCAAGGGCAAGCCGCGCTTCGCCGAAGTGGCCGATGAGTTCTTCGAATTCATCAATGGCGCCCAGTTGATCATCCATAACGCGGCGTTCGACATCGGCTTCATCAACAACGAATTTGCCCTGATGGGGCAGGCCGACCGTGCAGACATCTCCCAGCACTGCACGATCCTCGATACCCTGATGATGGCCCGCGAGCGTCACCCGGGCCAGCGCAACAGCCTTGATGCCTTGTGCAAGCGCTATGGCGTCGACAACTCCGGCCGTGAACTCCACGGCGCCTTGCTTGACTCCGAGATCCTGGCCGACGTTTACCTGACCATGACCGGCGGGCAGACCAGCCTGTCCCTGGCCGGTAATGCATCCGATGGCAGCGGTTCGGCTGAAGGTTCGGGCAACCGCCCTTCGGAAATCCGCCGCTTGCCGGCTGATCGCAAGCCGACGCCGATCATCCGCGCCAGCGAGCAGGACCTGGCCGAGCATGCGGCGCGGCTGGAGGCGATTGCCAAGGCGGCCGGTGCGCCGGCGTTGTGGACTCAACTCACCCAGCAATAACCGCTCATGTAGGAGCAGGCTTGCAGCCATGGGTACTTACACAGTTGCATCTGTGGCGAGGGAGCTTGCTCCCGTGACGGCCTGCCAGCCAACACCTATCTACCTGACGCTGCGCGATCAAACTGTGGGAGCTGGCTTGCCTGCGATAGCGGCCTGCCAGCCAACGCCTATCGACCTGACGCCCCGCGATCAAATTGTGGGAGCGGGCTTGCTCGCGAATGCGGCCTGACTGTCAACACGGTTGGATTGAGTACATATCCATTGCTGCGGTAACGGCCATTTAGCGTTCCGCTCTGACAGCGGGTCACTTTGGAAAAGCCGGAATGCCGGCCCAGCCCACCGACATTTGGATTGCGGAGCCTCAGGTAGATAAGTGTCGGCTGGCAGGCCGTCATCGCAGGCAAGCCAGCTCCCACAGTTTGATCGCGGGGTGTCAGGTAGGTATGGCCCAGCTGGCAGGCCGTCACGGGAGCAAGCTCCCTCGCCACAGGTTCAACGCCGTACCGACGGTTATGCAGGTACCTCTCGACCACCTGTGAAATCTTCATTCGCCACTTTTGCTTCCAGCTTCTACCCTTGTGCAAAGCCTCCGGAGTAAGAGTGCTCATGTACAAAGACCTGAAGTTCCCCGTTCTGATCGTGCACCGTGACATCAAGGCCGACACCGTTGCCGGTGACCGGGTTCGAGGCATCGCCAGGGAGTTGGAACAGGAGGGCTTCAGTATTTTTTCTGCGGTGGACTACGCCGAGGGGCGGCTGGTGGCCGCTACCCATCACGGTCTGGCCTGCATGCTGATAGCCGCCGAAGGCGCCGGGGAAAACACCCATCTGTTGCAGAACATGGTGGAGTTGATTCGCTTGGCGCGCCTGCGCGCACCCAACCTGCCGATCTTTGCGCTGGGCGAGCAAGTCACCCTGGAAAACGCGCCCGCCGATGCCATGAGCGAGCTCAACCAGCTGCGCGGCATTCTTTATCTGTTCGAAGACACCGTGCCGTTTCTGGCGCGCCAGGTCGCCCGCTCCGCACGCACGTACCTGGATGGCCTGTTGCCGCCGTTCTTCAAGGCGCTGGTGCAACACACCGCCGATTCCAATTATTCCTGGCACACCCCCGGTCATGGCGGTGGCGTGGCCTATCGCAAAAGCCCGGTGGGGCAGGCGTTTCATCAGTTCTTCGGGGAAAACACCCTGCGCTCTGACTTGTCGGTATCGGTGCCCGAACTGGGCTCGCTGCTCGATCACACCGGGCCCTTGGCCGAAGCCGAGGCACGCGCCGCGCGCAACTTTGGCGCCGACCATACGTTCTTCGTGATCAACGGCACGTCCACCGCCAACAAGATCGTCTGGCATTCCATGGTGGGGCGCGATGACCTGGTGCTGGTAGACCGCAATTGCCACAAGTCGGTGTTGCATTCGATCATCATGACCGGCGCGATCCCGCTGTACCTGTGCCCGGAGCGCAACGAGCTGGGGATCATCGGCCCGATCCCCCTGGGCGAATTCAGCCCTGAGTCGATCCGCGCCAAGATCGACGCCAGCCCCTTGACCCGTGGGCGACCACCGAAAGTGAAATTGGCGGTGGTGACCAACTCCACCTATGACGGCCTGTGTTACAACGCCGAACTGATCAAGCAGCAACTGGGCAACAGTGTCGAGGTGCTGCATTTTGATGAGGCCTGGTATGCCTACGCCGCCTTTCACGAGTTCTTCGCCGGGCGTTATGGCATGGGTACCTCGCGCACGCCGGACAGCCCCTTGGTGTTCACCACCCACAGTACGCATAAGTTGCTGGCGGCATTCAGCCAGGCGTCGATGATCCACGTACAGGACGGCGGCGCACGGCAACTGGACCGTGACCGCTTCAATGAAGCCTTCATGATGCATATCTCCACCTCGCCGCAATACAGCATCATCGCGTCGCTGGATGTGGCCTCGGCAATGATGGAAGGCCCGGCCGGGCGCTCGCTGCTTCAGGAAATGTTCGACGAGGCCTTGAGTTTTCGTCGCGCCCTGGCCAACTTGCGCCAGCATATCGCGGCGGAAGACTGGTGGTTTTCCATCTGGCAGCCACCCTCGGTCGCGGGTATCGACCGGGTCGCCACTGCGGATTGGCTATTGCACCCTGGGGATGAGTGGCATGGCTTTGGCGACGTTGTTGAAGACTACGTGCTGCTGGACCCGATCAAAGTCACACTGGTGATGCCTGGCCTCAACGCCGGTGGGGCATTGAGCGAGTGTGGGATTCCCGCTGCAGTGGTCAGCAAGTTCCTCTGGGAGCGCGGGCTGGTGGTGGAGAAGACTGGGCTGTATTCGTTTCTCGTGCTGTTTTCCATGGGCATTACCAAAGGTAAATGGAGCACCTTGCTCACCGAGCTGCTGGAGTTCAAGCGTAGCTACGATGCCAATGTCAGCCTGGCCACTTGCTTGCCGTCGGTGTATGCCCAAGGCCCGGCACGTTATCAAGGCCTGGGGCTGCGCGACCTTTGCGACCAGTTGCACAGCTGTTACCGTAGCAATGCCACGGCCAGGCACCTCAAGCGTATGTATACGGTATTGCCGCAAATCGCGATGAAACCCGCCGATGCCTACGACCAGTTGGTCAGGGGCGAGGTGGAGGCGGTCTGCATCGATGCCTTGGCAGGACGCATCGCTGCCGTGATGCTGGTGCCTTACCCTCCGGGCATACCACTGATCATGCCCGGCGAACGCTTCACCGAGTCAACCCGTTCAATCATCGATTACCTGGCATTTGCCCGCACGTTCGATAGCAGTTTCCCCGGTTTTGTCGCGGATGTGCATGGGCTGCAACACGAAGATGACGGCAGTGGCCGTCGTTATACCGTCGACTGCATCAAGGGTTAAGGAAGTCTATGCAAGCTGTAATGAACCCGAAGTATCCAGGGCTCAGTGTGCGAGTCGCCGACGAAGGTTTTGATGCCTATGTGTGGGGCAATGATTTCAGCTTTGAAGTCAGTGCCTATGGGGTGCCGCAAATGGGCCAGCGCGTCGAACAATGGCCGGTGGAAAAAGTGCTGCCGTACCGCAAGTGCTATGGCATCGACCCGGAAGAGTTCGCCAGTTTCCGTGATGCCGCCGACAGCTCGATCTTCATGGCGTACCTGGATGACCGCGCAGTGGGGCATATCGTGGTCAGCACCAACTGGAACGGTTTCGCCCATGTTGACGAGTTGGCTGTGGCGTTGCCGGCGCGCCGACATGGCGTGGCCAAGTCGTTGTTGGACGTGGCGCAGTTCTGGGCTCGCAAGAAGAACCTGCCGGGCATGATGCTTGAGACCCAGAACAACAACCTCGGCGCCTGTCGCCTGTATGAGCGTTGTGGCTATGTAATGGGCGGCATCGATCACCTGCGTTATCGCGGGATTGACCCGCAAACCCGCGAGGTCGCGATTTTCTGGTATCGGTTGTTCAAGGCGCAGGTGGAGGCTGTCTGACCCCTGTAGGAACGAGCTTGCTCGCGAAAAACGCCAAGGCGCCGCGTTACATCAGCATGAGCGTGTGATCGTTCACGTTCTTCGCGAGCAAGCGCGCTCCTACGGGGACTTGGTGTCGTTGCCAAGCAGGCTTTCGGCTTTCTGGATGACGATTTCCAGCAGCGCATTCAATGCCGGGGAGGGCGCAGCGTCTTTCAAGGTCAGCGCATACAGGCTGACCACTATCGGTGGTGACACCGGGCACGCATCAAGCCCGGACTCGCGTGCACCCAAGGCGGTGAACGGGTCGACAATCGCCAGGCCTTCTCCGGCTTCTACCAGGCCGCGCATCATCGGGTAGGTTTGCACCCGCGTCTGCACCACGGGCAGCGGCCGCAGGGCGTGCAGCTTGGCATCCAGCAAGCGGCTGAGCGGGTCATGGCCTTCAAGGCCGATCAGGGACTGGCCGGCCAACTCCTGCAGCGCAATGTATTTTTGCTTGGGCTTGAGCCAGCCATGGGGGGCCAGCAACTGCAATTTGCCTTGGGCCAGCACCGTGCTCTGGATATGGGGATGTTCTGGGTCACGCAGGCTCAGGCCCACATCGACTTCATGCAACAGCAGGCTGTTGATGATCTCGCCAACTGGCTGGCTCGACAGGTTGCACGGCATGTCCTGGAAACGTCGACGCAGTGCAGCAATGCTCTGGGGCAACAGTTGGTTGGCCAACGGCGGCGTGCAGAGCGCGCGCAGGGGCGGCGCATGATGGTGTTTCAAGCGGCTGGCAAGGCGTTGCAACGGCTCCAGGGCTTCATACAGAGCAGTGATTTGTGCCTGCAATTCCAGGGTTTCCCGGGTGGCCTGCAAACGCCCGCGTACGCTGGCGAACAGCATGAAGCCCAATTGCTGCTCAGCGTCCTTGAGGGTGGTGTCTACTTCGCCCACGGGGAGTTGCAACCACTCGGCGGCGGTGCCGAGGTGGCCGGTCTGCAAGATGGCCTGAATCACTTCGATATGACGTAAACGCATGGCCGGAGTCTATGTGCAGTGCGCAGGGGATTCAATGGCGCAGGCCTTCGTGCGCAAAAAAGACTGCCGGGGTCGTCCCGGCCTATGGCGCTCAGCCAGGACCCCATTAGAATGGCGGGTCTGATCAGCAACGACCCCTGCCGGTTTCCCGGTACTTAAAATAAAAAACAGGTCTGGTCTCATATGCCTCTACCCTCGACGTTCTTCGGGGTAACGGCCAAGCAACTCGTGGTCATGGTGACCGTGGGAGGCCTGGCGGCTTACTTCTTCAATCATCAGGATGAACCGACGCCGGACAATCTCGCACTGGAGGCCTTTATTCGCTCCCAGCAACAGGTGGGCGAGCAGGTGGGCGCAGTCGTGGGGATCACACTGGTCAGGGAAGTGGAGGCGTACCCCGCGTACAATGCGGCAGGTTACAAGCGCTCGATGTTTACCGTGCAAGGGGAGCACGGCCAGGTGCTGGTGACGCTCAAGCAAGACGAGCAGGGCATAGAGGTGACGCAGATCCGCCGCCCATGAACGTCCCCAGCCCAGCCGCCAGGACTGAGCAGGTGAACAAGGCAAGCGCTTACGATGCCAGAGTGGTTTCGGACTCGCGCACGAGAATGGTGCCCGACTGGATCAGTTTGAATTCATCACCTTCCAGCTTTTCTACACGGTCGCCAATGGCCAGCTTGTAGGTCGTGGTGGGCGTCGATCCGGCCAGGTCGCCTTGCGCCGGGTTGGATTCCTGAAACTCATGCACCGAATAAACGCGGCCTTCCGCGTCTCTGGCATGAAACTGTCCAACAAGTACTGCAGCCATCTGTTTAGAACCTCTGGAGATAAACACTCGATTTGCGGTTCTGTAGACCGTCAGGGAGCGGGGTAGTTTACCTATAAGAAAAAAATACTATTCGCTGATATTTTCAGACGCTTCCTACGCAAGTGCTTGCACGGAAAACGGCGAGGGAATCCGCACAACCCTCTGGTGAACGCGTCGCGAAGCCTCTATAACTACAAGCTCCTTTATTCAGAAGTCGGGAAACCTCAATGAGCAAGGTCTACACGATTGCCGTCCTGGTGGGCAGCTTGAGAAAAGAGTCGATCAACCGCAAGGTCGCCCTGGCCCTGGCCGAACTGGCCCCTGCCAATCTCAAGTTGAACATTGTTGAAATCGGCGACTTGCCGCTCTACAACGAGGACATCGACGGTGCAACACCGCCCGCAGCCTACAGTACTTTCCGCAAACAAGTGAGTTCATCCGACGCGGTGCTGTTCGTCACCCCCGAATACAACCGCTCCGTGCCGGCGGCCTTGAAAAATGCCATTGACGTGGGCTCGCGCCCATACGGGCAGAGCGCCTGGAGTGGCAAGCCGGGGGCGATCATCAGCGTGTCGCCGGGTGCCATTGGCGGCTTTGGCGCCAACCACCATTTGCGCCAGTCCCTGGTGTTCCTGGATGTGTGGTGCATGCAACAGCCGGAAGCCTATCTGGGCGGGGCAGGCAGTGTGTTCGATGAGGCGGGGAAGGTGTCGGACAAGACCAAGCCGTTCCTGCAGGCATTCATCGATGCCTACGGCAAGTGGGTGGAAAAGCAGAAAGGCTGAAATTAGCCCGGCACCTGTAGGAGCGAGCTTGCTCGCGAAAAACTCGACGACAACGCGTTCATTCAGGATGTCAGCGTTACCGTTAGCGATCTTCGCGAGCAAGCTCGCTCCTACAGTAGGGGGTTATCGCAACCAGTTGGTGCGTGCCAGTTCGATAACCTCATCGCCACGCCCGCTCATCACCGCCTTGAGCATGTACAGGCTGAACCCCTTGGCCTGTTCCAGCTTGATGCTCGGCGGCATCACCAGTTCCTGAGTCGCGGTCACCACATCCACCAACACCGGGCCATCGTGGGCCAGGGCTCGGCGCAGTGCCGGCTCCAAGTCTTCGGATTGCTCCACACGTATGCCCAAAATGCCCATGGCATTGGACATGGCCGCGAAGTCCGGGTTTTTCAGCTCGGTGCCGGTGTCCAGGTAACCCGCAGCCTTCATCTCCATCGCGACAAAGCCCAGGGACGAATTGTTGAACACCACGAGTTTGACCGGCAATTGCAGTTGCGCCAGGGAAATGAAATCCCCCATCAACATGGTGAAACCACCGTCCCCGGACATCGAGATCACCTGTCGTCCAGGGAACGCCGCCTGAGCGCCGATAGCCTGAGGCATGGCGTTGGCCATCGAGCCATGGTTGAACGAGCCGATCAGCCGGCGCTTGCCGTTCATCTTCAGATAACGCGCCGCCCACACGGTGGGTGAGCCGACATCGGCGGTAAAGATCGCATCATCATCGGCCAGTTCGCTGAGCAAGCGCGCCACATACTGGGGATGGATTGGCCGGCCGGCCTTGGACGGTTGCGCCAGGTCATCCAGGCCTTGGCGGGCTTTTTCGTAGTGCTTGAGGGAGGTTTCGAGGAAGCTGCGATCGGTCTTGCGGGTCAGGCGCGGCAACAGCGCGTCGATGGTTTCACTGACGTCGGCGGCGATGCCCAGGTCCAGGGTCGCACGGCGCCCCAGGGCTTGGGGGTTGCGGTCCACCTGGATGATCCTGGCGTCGGTCGGGTAGAACTGGCGATAAGGGAAGTCGGTGCCGAGCATGACCAAGGTGTCGCAATCGAGCATGGCGTGGTAGCCGGAGCTGAAACCGATCAGGCCGGTCATGCCGACGTCGAACGGGTTATCCCACTCCACGTGCTCCTTGCCCCGCAGTGCGTGCACCACCGGCGCGCCGAGGGCGTCGGCCAGCGCCACCACTTGATCGTGGGCACCGGCACAGCCGCTGCCACACAGCAGGGTGACTTTCTCGCTGCTCTGGAGCATGTCGGTGAGGCGCTGCAAGTCCTGCTCAATCGGCACGGTGCGCGGTGCGTGCAAGGCCGGCCACGGCTTGAGCTTATCTTCCACCTCCAACAGCGACACATCCCCCGGAATCACCACCACCGCCACGCCTCGGTTGAGGATCGCCGAACGCATGGCACGGTGCAGCACCTGAGGCATCTGCTCGGGGTTGCTCACCAGCTCGATAAAGTGGCTGCATTCCTTGAACAGCTCCTGGGGATGGGTTTCCTGAAAGTAATTCAGGCCAACCTCCGAGGACGGAATTTGCGCGGCAATCGCCAGCACCGGCACATGGTTGCGATGGCAATCGAACAAACCATTGATCAAATGCAGGTTACCCGGCCCGCAACTGCCGGCGCACACCGTCAACTCGCCGGTGGCCGCCGCTTCGGCACCGGCAGCGAAGGCGGCGACCTCCTCGTGGCGCACATGCATCCACTCGATGCTGTCCATGCTGCGCAGGGCGTCGGTCAGGCCATTGAGGCTGTCGCCGGTGAGCCCCCAGATACGCTTGATACCCGCTTGTTCCAGGGTGGTCGCCAACTGCTGGGCCAGGTTGATTTTCGCCATGAGGAACTCCAATCGTCAGTGAGGTTGAAAAACTGCTGATCAGTAGGGGACAGTTCAATCACGGCGAATGCTCCGCCATTAATGTGAAGATTGCGTCATGCTCGCGCGATACTGCCGCGTACGCCGCGCGATAAACCACTGGTCACAGGCCAATGCCAGCCAGGGCGCAACGTTGGGTTTGGGCAGACGGCCGCGGCTCAGGCGACGCATCTGGTCGCGCACCACGGCGAGGGTGGCGAGGGCGGCCAGCGGTTTGCGCTTCCATTCCATGGGCCGCAGTTGTGGGTTGAGGTCGCGACCTTCACGCCACTGTTTGATCAGTTGCGGCTCCAGGGTCAGGGCGGTGGCGATGCCGGCCATGGCGATGCCGCTGTCCAATACTTGCTGGACCACCGGCAAGCGGCGAATACCTCCGGTCACCATCAGTGGCATGGTGGCGATGCTCGCCATTTGCGTGGCGAAATCCAAAAAGTAGGCTTCACGGGCCAAGGTGCGGCCGTCCCGCGCTTCACCTTGCATGGCCGGCGCTTCATAGCTGCCGCCGGACAACTCAAGCAAATCGATCGGCAGTGTATTGAGCATTTCCACTACAGCGCGTGCATCGGTCTCATCGAAGCCGCCGCGCTGGAAGTCTGCGGAATTGAGCTTTACCGACACACAAAATGAAGGGCTGACATTGGCCCGCACGGCACGGATGACTTCTAGCAGCAGGCGTGCCCGGTTTTCCAGGGAGCCGCCCCAACGGTCGGTGCGATGGTTGCTCAAGGGCGAGAGGAACTGACTCAACAAATAGCCATGGGCGCCGTGGATCTGCACCCCGGTGAACCCGGCTTGCTCGGCCAGGCGGGCGCTGGTGGCGAAGCGCTTGATGACGTCCTGGATGTCGTCTTCGGTCATGGCCTTGGGTTTGGCGAACATCTTGGAAAAACTGCCCACATCCAGCGCAATAGCCGAGGGTGCCAACGCTTGTTGACCGAGGTTGGCCATGGTCTGGCGGCCCGGATGGCTGAGCTGTACCCAGAAGTGCACACCTTTGGCCCGGGCTACGTCGGCCCATTCACGAAAACTGGCCAGGTGTTGCTCGTTTTCCAGCGCGACACCGCCAGGGCCGGTCATGGCGCGGCGGTCGATCATCACGTTACCGGTCAACAGTAAGCCGGGCTCGCCGTCGGCCCAGGTCTTGTATAGCTGCTTCAATGCTTTGGACGGTGCCTGATGCAGGTCCGCCATATTCTCTTCCATCGCGGCCTTGGCGATGCGGTTGGCGATGACTTGGCCGTTGGGCAGTTGCAGCGATTCGAACGGTGACATGGGTTAACTCCTGAGCAGGGGAGGTCTCAGGCTAAGCTTAAAGTTAACTTTAATGTCAAGCGGGAGTCGATCACGAAGGATTGACGGGCGACGGAACTGTAGGAACGAGGGGGACGCCCAGTTCTTGCTCGCGAAGAACGCGAGGGCGCCGCTACAGCCAGGCGACCTGCGTTATCGTTCAGGTTTTTCGCGAGCAAGCTCGCTCCTACAGGGACAAGGTGTCAGCGGCGGCGGAACAGCGGCAGTGGTTCATCGGTGGCCGCTTGATAGGTCACCGAGAAATCCTTGAGACTTTCCAGCGCTTCGTACGGGTCTTTGTCCGCGCGCAAGGCGAAGGCATCGAACCCGCAGCGGTGCAGGTAGAACAACTGGTCACGCAGCACGTCGCCAATGGCCCGCAGTTCACCCTTGTAGCCATAACGCTCACGCAGCAGGCGGGCGTTGGAGTAGTTGCGCCCGTCGGTGAAGGCCGGGAAGTTCAGGGCGATGACCTGAAAATGCTGCACGTCATCACCGATTTCTTCGGCTTCTTCATCGGCGTCCAGCCATACACCCAAACCGCCGTCGCGGGCCTTGAGGGCGTGGCCGTGCTCGCGCCACAGGGCCAGCGGCACGATCAGGTCGTCGCAGTTGGAGATGCCGTCGAAGCTCGCGTCCTTGGGCAGCAGGTGCCAGGTTTCGTCGACGACTGCGTTGTTCTTAATGATTCGCTGCATAGACACGCTCCTTGAACAGGTCGATGCCGATGCGCTGGTAGGTGTCGATGAAGCGCTCATCTTCGGTACGCTGTTCGATATACACGTCGATCAGCTTGCCGATCACCTCTGGCATGGCTTCCTGGGCGAAGGATGGGCCGAGGATCTTGCCCAGGCTCGCATCGCGGCTGGCGCTGCCACCCAGGGACACTTGGTAGAATTCTTCGCCTTTCTTGTCCACGCCCAGGATGCCGATGTGGCCGACGTGGTGGTGACCACAAGCGTTCATGCAACCGGAGATGTTCAGGTCCAGCTCGCCGATATCGAACAGGTAATCCAGGTCGTCGAAACGGCGTTGGATCGACTCCGCAATCGGGATCGACTTGGCGTTGGCCAGGGAGCAGAAGTCGCCGCCCGGGCAGCAGATGATATCGGTCAGCAGGCCGATGTTCGGCGTAGCAAAGCCGCCTTCGCGCAGTTCGCCCCACAGGGTGAACAGTTGGCTCTGTTCAACGTCCGCAAGAATGATGTTCTGCTCGTGGGAGGTGCGCAGTTGGCCGAAGCTGTAGCGCTCGGCCAGGTCGGCGACCGCGTCCAGTTGCTTGTCGGTGATGTCGCCAGGCGCAACGCCGGTGGGCTTGAGCGACAGGGTCACTGCCACGTAGCCCGGCTTCTTGTGCGCCAGCGTATTGCGCGTGCGCCAGCGGGCGAAGCCTGGGTGTTGCTGGTCGAGTGCGGCCAACTCGGCGTCCTGATTGCTCAGGGCCTTGTACTCAGGGTCGACGAAGTGCTTGGCGACGCGGTGCACTTCGGCTTCGGTCAGGGTGGTCTGGCCGCCGCGCAGGTGTTCCATTTCGGCATCGACTTTCTGGGCAAACACCTCAGGGGTCAGCGCCTTGACCAGGATCTTGATCCGGGCCTTGTACTTGTTGTCGCGACGGCCATAGCGGTTGTAGACCCGCAGGATGGCGTCGAGGTAGCTCAACAGGTCCTGCCACGGCAGGAACTCGTTGATGAACGCACCGACCACCGGCGTACGACCAAGGCCGCCACCCACCAGCACACGGAAGCCCAGCTCGCCTGCAGCGTTGTACACCGGCTCCAGGCCGATATCGTGGACTTCGATGGCGGCGCGGTCCGAGGTCGAGCCATTGATGGCGATCTTGAACTTGCGTGGCAGGTAGGCGAACTCAGGGTGGAAGGTAGTCCACTGGCGCACGATTTCGCACCACGGCCGTGGGTCGATCAACTCGTCGGCAGCGACGCCGGCAAATTGGTCGGTGGTCACGTTGCGCAGGCAGTTACCGCTGGTCTGAATGGCGTGCATCTGCACGGTAGCCAGTTCAGCCAGGATATCCGGCACATCTTCCAGGGCCGGCCAGTTGAACTGCACGTTCTGGCGGGTGCTGATATGGGCATAGCCTTTGTCGAAGTCGCGGGCGATCTTGGCCATCATTCGCGTCTGGCGCGACGTCAGTTGGCCATAGGGCACGGCCACCCTCAGCATCGGCGCAAAGCGCTGAACGTAAAGGCCATTTTGCAGGCGCAGAGGGCGGAACTCTTCTTCGCTCAGTTCACCTGCTAAGTAGCGTCGGGTCTGATCACGGAACTGCTTGACGCGGTCCTCGATGATGCGCTGATCGTATTCGTCGTATACGTACATATAGGTCCTGTTCTCGGCAAATCTGCGCGCACGGCCGCGCACTCCCAACGGAGCCGGCGCACGATACCAGTTTGCGTATATGCGCAAAAGTGATGTTTGGGTATATGCACATAACCAAACTGACTAATGAGAACAGTTATCGCGATACCCACATTTGTCATGGGGGCAAGACTGGTCTTTACTGTGGACGAGTCTTAGTGCAGTCACCTATAAAACCGACAAGAGGCGATGCGATGAGTAATTCCACCAAAGCCCGTAAACCTGACAGTACCGTTGATGCCTGGGCCATTTTGTTTCTGATTATTCTCGTGGTCGGCACCGCTGTATTTTGGGTCAGCCACCAGTAATAAAACCGTTGATTGAGCAGCGATTGGTTGTCGAGTAGCCAAGATGATGGCGGTCGATATTCAAGGTTTATCTGAGCGCCTGCATTTGTCAGCGCCGCCAGCGCCGGTGGATTCCGTGCGCTGGCGGTCGTTGGCAAACCGGCGTCCTGTTTATGCGTTCAGTCTGCATCGGCGGCGTTAAACACCGGCCAGGTACAGCACCAGCTTGACGATGCCAAACAGCGTCAACGCAAACACCACCGTGAACGCAACGCCCAGGATCACAAAGTGGCTGGGTTTGCCATGGGTGAAATCGCGGGCGCGATTCTTGCCGCTTTGCACACCGAACGCGGCGGCCGTCACGCTGTGCAGCATCTGCCGGAAGGTCGGTGGTTTGTCATCGATTGGATCGTCCATAAACCCCTCGTCAACAAGGTTCTCATGCAGAGTATAGACAGTCTGTCGAGGCTCATTTGGAAGCCAGTACCTCCAACCCCAGGAATAGCCGCTGATCAAGCGGTGGCTTGATCTCGGCTTTCTCCAGGTTGACCACGGCGCGGTTGTCGGCACGCGCCTGTTCAATCAGTTCCCGGCGCGTATATCGCTGTTCACTCGGGGTTTTAAGGTGACCGAAATCAGGTTGGGAGGGCGCTTGATCGACGGCCGAATAATGAAAATGCGCGTACCACAAAACATTGTCCTTTCCCTTTATACCCGCCCTGATTTTGCTTTTATCGCGTACTGCATACTCGGTGAGAAAGTCACCGGCCTTCAACGGCACGCGGCTCTTCACCAGGTTGATATCGACAAAACCGTGTTTCCACAAGTAATCGACGTGGGAGGCTTTGGGGCGTTGCAACTTGTACCCTTCGCTGCAACGCTCACGTGCCTGTTGCGTTGCCTCGGCCGCCAGGCTGCGGTACTGATCGATCAACGTTCGAGCGCCGGGATCGTTGGCGTGATCGCGCTGGAGTTCTTCGGCAAGGGTTGTGAACTTCGCTGCGTGCTGGGTCAGTATCACATCCCACTCAAGGGGATCGAGGCTTTCCAGTCGGCCCGGGTCGCGTAACTTTCGTTGTTGGAAGGCGATGCTGCTGTCAATGCCGGTGCGCTCGTCCCTGACGGTTTGCGCCTGTGCTTCTATGGTCTTCAGCGAACGCTTGATTGCCGTCGGCGCGGGCGCTGAGGGCCCGACCTCTTCAACCACGTTCCATACACCTTCGCCGGGGTGTTCAAGGTAGGTGGCGAGGGTTTTTCCGGTGAGCGGGTCCTTGATATCGACGAAGTTACCCGGTGTGTCGCGCTGGGCAGGGCGCACTTCACCCACCAGGGTCCTGCGGTCACGGGTCTTGATCACTCTTCGGTTCGGTGCTTTCTGCCGTGTGATGCGCTCGGGCGTTGGCAGTGGCGCGAAGCCTTCTTCCACCAGAATCAAATTGGCCAACTGCGCCTCAAGGCTGGTGCGGGCATAAGCCAGATAGTCCAGAAACGGTTGGCGATGCTCCTCGCGAATGAAGCCGGAATTCATTTCAGCCAGCGACGTGACAGCGTTTTCCAATTGCTCATATCGCTCCAGAACGTCCTTGAGGACGTCGATCTGCTCTCGGGCCGAATAGCCGGTAGTGGTGAGCATTTCCGTATGCGCCATCAAGCTGGTTGCGGTTCTCTTGTCGGTCAGCTCGCGTACGAATGGAAATTCCGTTGGGTTGCGCGAGTCATTCATGCGATTGAACACCAAGTCCATGAACACCAGCAGGGCGTGCTGTTTGATCGCGACCGAGCGGATGTTTTGATCAGAGGGCTTGCCTTGCAAGAGTATCTGGCGCAGGGCCGGGTCTGCCTCTTTGAGTAACGTCTCGATCTTTTCAGCGGGCTCGACCATTTCCGTAAGCGCGGCAAGCTGGCGTTTTTTGGTGATGATGTAGTCGTCGTAGGCGCCGCTGATGTTTTGCGGCAGCTCCCGTGATGCGCGGGCGCTGAGTTCAGCGTCGGTTTCGCCACGATCGGTTTCCAGGGCGTCTGCCATTTTTTGCGACACCGATTCGTAGATGCCTGCCCAGAAGTCAAAATTGCTTTTGCTTGCCCTGTTTCGCTCCCTTACATAAGTGGGGTCAGTCCTGTCGACAGCCATCAGTTCGCTGGTCTTGGCTTCGACTTTTTTCATCAGCGTCATTACCTCGCGGCCGTACTGCTGGAAGTTATCGAGGGCGATATTCCACTGCGTCCTGGCTTGGGCCGCCGCGACGCGCCGTTTCTCATGACGGATAAGAACTTCTGCGTGCAACTTCGGTATGTTCGCGGAACTAGCCAGCAATAACCAATCCTTGCGCAGGCTTTTGCTTTGTTCAACAAGTTGGGCACGGGCTGCGTTCAGAGTGCTTTGTAGCGAAAGCGAAGTGGGTATCAGCGAGAATATTTCGGCATTCAGTGCTTGCAATTCGGCCTTTAATACACCCAGTTTTTCGGCACGTTCCTTCTGCCATTTACTCAAGCGTTCCCGGGGCATTCCGCCCTCCAGCCTGGCGTGAGTGTCCAGGCGCCAGTGCCCCTGGTGGTCGCTTATCAGCTTGAAACCGGGGTGTTGCGGATATTGCGGGTGTACCAGATAGACCTCGTTGAATCCCGGCACCACATTGACCTGGAACAGCAACCCGCCGAGGCTGGCGTGCCAGGTGCCATTTATGCGGTAAAGGCCTTTGAGCGGGCCGCTGCCTTGCGCAGTCGGCAAGGGTTCAGGCCATGGCACATTGATGTCCAGCATCGCCCTCAGTCGTTCGCTTGCGTGTGGGCTTGCCAGCGAGCGAATGAAGTCCAGGGCGGTGTGGCCTGATGCCGGGGGTTCTCCCGGCAATGACACTGCGCCAGAACGTATCACTGGCGCATCCTGTGGTGGCGGCAGGCCTGGTGCACGGCGCCAGGTTTCAAGGCGCAACGCGCTGTCGGTTGCACTCGGTGGCGACAACGGTTTGGCAGAAGGCGATGCGCCATGCAGCAACACCATCGCAGTATTGAGCAGCAGATCAATCAGCGCCAACTCGCGGGTGGTGGGATCGTTGCTGTCCAGGCCCGCCAAGTCCTGCTCCAGGCTGGCAACCAGCACCAGGAACCAGCCGGCCAACATGGCTGGGCCCTGTACCAAGGGCAGCAGCAGTGTATTGAACAACAACCAGGCACCCTCCATCACAATGGCCCATCGGCTTTCGGTGTTGGAGATCGACTCGCGGTCCGCCAGGTCGACCAGTGCCCGTGCGGTGCTGCCAAACAGATGGTTGGGCAGTTGGCCGTTGAGCTGGGACTGGAGCCATTCACCGGCGCCGTCATCGACGGCCAGGGTCGCGGGCGCTGGTTTCTCGGGTCGGTTGAACTCGTCGCCGGGCAAGAAACGGATGATGTGCGGCTCTTTGATGCCGCCGTGTGCATAGATGGGGCGCGCCTTGTCCGACAGCCAGGTCAGCACGCTGTCCTGCAACGCACCCGGTTCGGCGATGGCCTCCAGCAGCGCCTGGCGCGTGGGGTATTCGTTGAGGGACTCGGCGTACAGCGGTCGGTACAGCAAGTGTGGGCCGACCTGGGAGTCGCGAGGCTCAATGATAAACATATTATTCACTTCGTCCGGCGTGGCCCCGGCTTTACGGCACAACGCCAGGGGGCGCAGGACGATTTCCTGATCGTTGACGAGTCTGAGCGAAGGCGTTTCTCCCATGAGCGCCTTGACATACTGATAACCCGTCACGGTCATGCCATGCTGCTGGCGGACCTTGAATTCCAGCGCCTGCATCGGCAGATGAGCCTTCAGTTCGCGAGTAAACAGCAACTCGCGGCGACGCGCCTCGACGGTATCGGACAGCAGCAGATCTTTGAGGGCATTAGGGTAGGTGGTGCCGATATCGACGCGCTGGATCAGGCCGTTGCTGCCCATCAGATAGTCTTCATTCAACCAGCCAGGCAGTGGCGTGGCTGTTGTGGAAGACAGCTTCAACGTACCTTTGGGCTTGCCGGCCAGATTCTTCAGGGCCAGCTCCGTCAGCGACATGCGCACGTGTTCGATGATTCCCGCGCCGCCCGGATAACCTGCCGCTACCGCAAAGTCCAACAGCACCGCATCAGGGTCGAAATCGCCGTGATCGGTTTGCATCTGCTTGCGCAATGCGCTGCGGCTGAATGTGTGGATGTTTTCAATACCCTCGTTGAACGATCGCCCCTGGTTTTTTTGCAGAGCATGCGCCATATCCTGCAAGTGGCGGTGATAGGCGAAACGATCCGCGGGCTCGGCTTGCTTGAGCCATTGCGGCAGTTGCTGGCTCACAGTGCCAAGGCGCTCGGTGTCGGGCAACTTGATGTCGGTAAAATACCTGGCCGGGTTGGTGATCATGTCCAGGCGTTGATCGAGTTCTTTTTCGTCTTGCCCCTGGAACGATAGGGCTGCCAGGTCTTCGAGTTGTTGGTTGAGGATCAGCCCGGCCTGTTGTTCAAACACGTTGGCGGCAGTTTCGTTGCGTTGCCAAGTGAGGCTGTCGAACTGAAACTCGCGTTGCATCCTGCTCCCCCAGGCCTGGCTGAACGCCTCCAGCGAATCAAACGCCTGGATTGCGCCGGCTACGCTGTAGAGCAACACCTGTTTATCGCGTACCAATAACAGGTCCGGGGTCAATACCCGCACCGTCTTGCCGAGGCGGGTGAGTGTGCTCTCGATGAAATATACATAGGTGGCGGGTGAGGAACGGGGCAGGCGCTCACGTTGCGCTGGCCAGGCGGCGACTACCGCCAGCATATCGCGCTGCACGTCGCTCAGCGGTGACTGGCTGGCCGCAGTGGCAATCATCTGACCATTGAGAAACTCTGCAAGCCACTGCCAGCGGCTGTTGCCATGATTGTCGACCTGGCTCCAGTAGTCGGCCAGATCGTGTTGCATGTACAAGTAAAGGGACGCGGGAAATTCGTCAAGAATCTGGGCGACCACCTGCATGTCGAGCGGCTGGCCATCCCCGGTCTTGAGCGCGGCGGGGGGCTGTGTCGTGAGGAAGTACGGACGCTCGCGTACGGCGCGCAGGTCAAGTAACTGTGGGTTCAGTACATGGGCGACAGCCACCTCCATGAGTGCGGGGTAGGTGTATTCGCCATTGGGCTGAGGGCTGGCCAGTTTGACCGCAAGCCAGTCGAGGTCCAGCGACGGGTAGTGCTCCAGCATCCGGCTGCGCAATGCCTTGAAGACGACGGAATACAGCGCCGGCCGCGTAGCGAAGCGCTCATGCACTGCCTGGGCGGGCAGTTGGCGAAAGGCTGAGTTTGACGAGGGAGTATTGGGTTCGGTCATGATGACATGCGTTTCCTGTATAAAACCGGTTGTGCTGAGCTGCCGGTTCAGCGGACCGAGAATCGGTCCGACACAGGAAATCGCATTGAGTCATCGTAGGTGCGGTAAACGGTTACCGCAGCCAGTAGCAGCGTTACCTCAGTTGTCGTAGCCCAGATTCGGCGCCAGCCAACGCTCCGTCACGCTCAGGTCCTGGCCTTTGCGTGCCGTGTAGCTGGTGACCTGATCCTTGTCGACCTTGCCCACGGCGAAGTACTGCGCCTGTGGGTGGGCAAAATACCAGCCGCTGACCGCTGCCGCCGGGAACATTGCGTAGTGCTCGGTGAGGAACACGCCGCTGCGACCAGCGTGCATTTCGCGGGCTTCGGGGTCGAGCAGTTGGAACAGCTGGGCTTTTTCGGTGTGATCCGGGCACGCCGGGTAGCCGGGGGCAGGGCGTATGCCGCTGTATTGCTCCTTGATCAGCGCCTCGTTGTCCAGTTGCTCGTCCTTGGCGTAGCCCCAGTGTTCTTTACGCACTTGCTGGTGCAGCCATTCGGCGCAGGCTTCGGCCAGGCGGTCGGCGAGGGCCTTGACCATGATCGAGTTGTAGTCATCGCCCGCGTCCTGGTAAGCCTTGGCCACTTCCTCGGCACCGATGCCGGCGGTGGTGATGAACCCACCGATGTAATCGGTCACGCCGCTGTCCTTGGGGGCGACGAAGTCGGCGAGGGAGAAGTTCGGTTTGCCGTCGGTCTTGATGATCTGCTGGCGCAGGTAGTGCAGCCTGGCAATAGGCTGGCCGTCGTCGCCGTAGACTTCCAGGTCGTCATCCTGCACTTGGTTGGTCGGCCAGAAACCGAACACCGCACGGGCGCTGATGAGTTTCTCGTCGATCAACTTCTTGAGCATTTCCCGGGCATCGGCATACAGCGCGGTAGCCGCTTCACCTACCACCTCATCGGTGAGGATGCGCGGGAACTTGCCGGCCAGGTCCCAGGAGATGAAGAACGGCGTCCAGTCGATGTACTCGGCCAGGACGTTGAGGTCGATATTGTCCAGTACCCTGGCGCCGGTAAAGGTTGGCACCACCGGGGTGTAGCTGCTCCAGTCGAACTGCGGCTTCTTGGCGATTGCCGCCGGGTAGCTCAGGCGCTCGGTGCGCGCACTGCGGTTGGAGGTGCGCTCACGTACGTCGATGTATTCCAGGCGGGTCTTCTCGACGAAACCGGCCTTCAATTCCTTGGACAGCAACTGGGTGGCCACGCCCACGGCGCGGGAGGCGTCGGTGACGTAGATCACCGCGTCGTTGCTGTACTTGGGCTCGATCTTCACCGCCGTATGCGCCTTGGAGGTGGTGGCGCCACCGATCATCAGTGGCAGGTGGAAATCCTGGCGCTGCATCTCGCGGGCCACATGCACCATTTCATCCAGGGACGGCGTGATCAGGCCGGACAGGCCAATGATGTCGCATTTCTGCTCCTTGGCCACCTGCAGGATCTTCTCCGCCGGCACCATCACGCCCAGGTCGACAATGTCATAGCCGTTGCAACCCAGCACCACGCCGACAATGTTCTTGCCGATGTCATGCACGTCGCCCTTGACCGTGGCCATCAGGATCTTGCCCTTGGCTTCGGGTTTGTCGCCTTTTTCCAGCTCGATGAACGGAATCAAGTGCGCCACCGCCTGCTTCATCACCCGGGCGGATTTCACTACCTGGGGCAGGAACATCTTGCCGGCGCCAAACAGGTCGCCAACGATGTTCATGCCCGACATCAACGGGCCTTCGATCACTTCGATCGGGCGTGCGAACGACAGGCGCGACTCTTCGGTGTCTTCGACGATGTGCGTGGTGATGCCCTTGACCAGCGCATGTTCCAGGCGCTTGTTGACCTCCCAGCCGCGCCATTCCTCGGTCTCGGCTTCCTTGACGCTGCCGTCGCCCTTGTACTTGTCGGCAATCGCCAGCAGGGCGTCGGTGCCTTCGGGTGTGCGGTTGAGTACCACGTCTTCGACGGCGTCACGCAGCTCGGCGGGGATCTGGTCGTAGATCTCCAACTGGCCGGCGTTGACGATACCCATGGTCAGGCCCGCACGGATCGCATGCAGCAGGAACACCGAGTGGATCGCTTCGCGCACCGGGTTGTTGCCGCGGAACGAGAACGACACGTTGGACACGCCACCGGAGGTCAGCGCATACGGCAGTTCGTCGCGGATATAGGCACAGGCGTTGATGAAGTCGACGGCGTAGTTGTTGTGCTCTTCGATACCGGTGGCGACCGCGAAGATGTTCGGGTCGAAGATGATGTCTTCCGGTGGGAAGCCGACTTCGTTGACCAGGATGTCGTAGGAGCGTTTGCAGATTTCTTTCTTGCGCGCTTCGGTGTCGGCCTGGCCGGCTTCGTCAAAGGCCATCACCACCACCGCCGCGCCGTAGCGCTTGCACAGTTTGGCGTGGTGAATGAACTGCTCCACGCCTTCCTTCATGCTGATGGAGTTGACGATGCCCTTACCCTGGATGCATTTGAGGCCGGCTTCGATCACTTCCCACTTGGAGGAGTCGATCATGATCGGTACGCGGGAGATGTCTGGCTCGCCGGCGATCAGATTGAGGAAGGTCACCATGGCCTTCTTCGAATCCAGCATGCCTTCGTCCATGTTGATGTCGATCACCTGGGCGCCGGCTTCCACCTGCTGCAGGGCGACTTCCAGGGCTTCGGTGTAGTTGTCTTCGCGGATCAGGCGGGCGAACTTGGCCGAGCCGGTGATGTTGGTACGTTCGCCGACGTTGACGAACAACGAACTGCGGTCGATGGTGAACGGCTCCAGGCCCGACAGGCGGCAGGCCTTGGGAATGTCCGGGATCGGGCGCGGCGCGTAACCGGCCACGGCCTTGGCGATGGCTTCGATATGCCCCGGCGTGGTGCCGCAGCAACCGCCGACGATGTTCAGGAAGCCGCTTTGGGCGAATTCTTCGATAACCTTGGCGGTTTCTGACGGCAGTTCGTCGTACTCGCCGAATTCGTTGGGCAGACCGGCGTTGGGGTGCGCCGACACATGGGTGTTGGCCTTGTTCGACAACTCCTCCAGGTAGGGGCGCAGTTCACTGGCGCCAAGGGCGCAGTTCAAACCGACCGAGATCGGCTTGGCGTGGGCCACGGAGTTCCAGAACGCTTCGGTGGTCTGGCCCGACAGGGTACGGCCGGAGGCGTCGGTGATGGTGCCGGAGATCATGATCGGCAGTTCCACGCCCAGTTCCTCGAACACCCCTTGCACGGCGAAGATCGCGGCCTTGGCGTTAAGGGTGTCGAAGATGGTTTCGATCAGGATCAGGTCGGCGCCGCCTTCGATCAGGCCCTTGGTGGCTTCGGTGTAGTTTTCCACCAGCTCATCGAAGGTCACGTTGCGGTAGCCGGGGTTGTTCACGTCCGGCGACAGCGAGCAAGTGCGGCTGGTCGGGCCCAGTACACCGGCGACAAAACGCGGTTTGGCCGGGTTCTCGTGGGTTTTGGCGTCGGCCACGTTGCGCGCCAGGCGTGCGCCTTCCACGTTCAGTTCATAGGCCAGTTCTTCCATGCCGTAGTCGGCCATGGAGATACGCGTGGCGTTGAAGGTGTTGGTTTCAAGGATGTCGGCGCCGGCGTCCAGGTAGGCTTTTTCAATGCCGCCGATCACGTCCGGGCGGGTCAGCACCAGCAGGTCGTTGTTGCCCTTGACGTCGCTTGGCCAATCGGCGAAGCGTTTGCCACGGTAGTCCTGCTCCTCGAGCTTATAGCTCTGGATCATCGTGCCCATGCCACCGTCCAGGATCAGGATACGTTCCTTGAGGGCTTGGTGAAGGGCTTGCAGGCGAGCGCTACGATCGGGCATGGGACTACTCTGGTCAGGCATTACGGAGGGCGTGAATCATAGCAAACCTGTGCCGATTTGGAGCATGTCCGGGTTGTGCATGAATATCGCTCATGTTGCTGGCGGTCATGGCCCGGTAGAATCACCGCCATTTAACAGACCGCACGCCTTGAATCGGGACCCGATACATGTCACTTCGTTTGATCGTCAGCGCCGTCCTGGCCTTGATAGCCAGTACTGCGCAGGCAGAGGGTCCCGCTTCGGCGATTTCCTATACCCGCGATATCCAACCGATCTTCACCGAGAAATGCGTGGCCTGCCACGCCTGCTACGACTCCGCCTGCCAGCTCAACCTGGGGAGCGCCGAGGGCGCCGCACGCGGGGCAAGCAAAATGCCGGTGTATGACGGCGAGCGCAGCCAGGCCACGCCAACTACGCGGTTGTTTTATGACGCATTCGGTAAGCAGGCGTGGCAGCAGAAGGGCTTCTATTCGGTGCTGGACGCCCAGGGCAGCCAGGCTGCGCTGATGGCGCGCATGCTGGAGCTGGGGCACAACGCGCCGCTGGCGCCCAATGCCAAGCTGCCCGACAACATTGTGCTGGGGCTCAACCGCGAAAATATGTGCGCAACGCCCGGAGAGTTCAATGCCTATGCCGGCGCTCACCCCAAGGAAGGCATGCCGCTGGCGGTCACCGGCCTGACCGATCAGCAGTACCAGACTTTGCAACGCTGGCTGGCCTCCGGCGCGCCGATTGACGAGCAGGGCCTGGCGCCGAGCGCCAGGGAAGCGTTGCAAGTGCAACAGTGGGAAAACCTGTTCAACCAGCCGGGCGCCCGGGAAAGCCTGGTGGCGCGCTGGCTGTTCGAGCATTTGTTCCTGGCGCATATCTATTTCGAGAACGGCGAGCCGGGGCATTATTTCCAGTGGGTGCGTTCGCGTACGCCCAGTGGCCAGCCGATTGACCTGATCGCCACCCGCCGCCCCAACGACGACCCCGGCACCCAGGTGTACTACCGCCTGTGGCCGGTGCAGGGCGTGATCGTGCATAAAACCCACATCACTTACCCCTTCAGCGCGGCGAAGATGGCGCGGATCAAGGCGTTGTTCTACGCAGGCGACTGGCAAGTCACGGCCTTGCCAGGCTACGGCCCCGGCAGCCGCGCCAACCCGTTCGCGACATTCGAAGCCATCCCGGCTAAAGCGCGCTACCAATTCATGCTCGATAACGCTGAGTACTTCGTGCGTACCTTCATTCGCGGGCCGGTGTGCCGTGGGCAGATCGCTACGGACGTGATCCGCGATAACTTCTGGACGCTGTTCCAGGACCCCGACCACGATCTGTACGTCACCGATGCGCGTTATCGCGGCCAGGCCACGCCGTTGCTGGCCATGCCCGGGCAGAATGACGACGTGGGCAGTGTGCTGAGCCTGTGGCTGGCCTATCGCGACAAGCGCAACCAGTACGAAGCCTTGCGCCGTGACAACTATGCAGACCTGCCGGCGCCGAGCTGGTCGACATTGTGGGCGGGCAATGACAATGCCTTGTTGAGCATTTTCCGCCATTTCGACAGCGCCTCGGTGACCAAGGGCCTGATTGGCGAGGTTCCGCAGACGATGTGGCTGTTCGACTACCCACTGCTGGAACGCACCTATTACCAGTTGGCGGTGAATTTCGATGTGTTTGGCAACGTCTCGCACCAGGCCCAGACCCGCCTGTATTTCGACCTGATCCGCAACGGTGCCGAGCAGAACTTCCTGCGCCTGATGCCCGCCGACACCCGCGAAGACTTCATGGACGACTGGTACCAGAACAGCGGCAAGCTCAAGCTGTGGCTGGACTACGAAGCGATTGACGATGATAAGGCCAGTGGTTTGCACCTGAGCGAAAAAGACCCCAAGCGTGACTTCGCCAATCAGTTGCTGACCCGCTACGGCCATTTGAACGCCAGCCCCGACCCGATCAACCGCTGCAGCGGCGCGTTCTGCTCCCGCGACGGCATCGACCCGGCCTTGCAGGATGCCGAACAAGCGCTGAGCCGCCTGACCTCGCGGCCGGCGGCAGGGCTCAAGGTGATCGAGCAATTGCCCGAAGCCACGATGCTGCGCATCGAAACTGCCAGCGGCAAGCGCGAGGTCTACAGCCTGCTGCGCAACCGTGCCCACAGTAACGTGGCGTTCCTGCTGGGAGAGGCGTATCGCTATCAGCCGGGCCTGGACACGGTGACCATTTACCCTGGCGTGCTCAGCAGCTACCCGAACTTCATGTTCAATATACCGGCCCGGCAAGTGCCTGAGTTTGTCGCGCTGATGGAGCAGGCCAAGGACGCCAAGAGCTTCGAGAAAATCGTCGACCGCTGGGGTGTGCGGCGCAGCCATCCGTTGTTCTGGCAGTATTTCCACGACTTGTCGCAGTACATCCGCGAAACCACGCCGGTGGAAGAGGGTGTATTGGACATGAACCGCTATGAGAACCTATAACGAAGTGCATTGATCCGGTCATTTCTCCATGTGGGGCTGAAGCAGTCGGATATTTACCTACAGATTGGAAAGGGGTAGGCCGATGCTGATTTCAGTGCAGTTGTTGCGCGCGTTGGCTGCATGGGTGGTGGTGGGTCACCATGTCATGCAGCTGTTTTTCAACTTCGAGGCCCACAACGCCTTCGAGGACCTGTTGGTCGAAAAGGGCGGCGCCGGGGTGGACGTATTCTTCGTCATCAGTGGCTTGGTGATTTTCCTCGCGAGCGCCGATAAAGCGCTCACGCCCTGGCGCTTCATGCTGATGCGCGTGGCCAGGATTGCTCCGGCGTACTGGTTCTATACCGTGCTTTTGGCTGTGCTGGTCACGGTCATGCCCTGGATGTTTCCAGACGTTCAGCTAGAACTGGGTCATGCGCTCCTGTCGATGCTCTTTATTCCCGCGCAAAACCCGGCGGGCTACGGCGTGTATCCACTGCTGGATGTGGGCTGGACACTGAATTTCGAGATGCTGTTCTACTGCCTGTTTGCTGTTGCGCTGCTGGTGCGTGAAGCCTATAGGCTCTGGGTGGTGGCGGTACTGCTGTATCTGCTGTGCTACGTCATTGGCCCCGCCTTTGACTTGGCCGATGGGTTTTACCGTAATGACATTGCTCTGGAATTTCTCATGGGCATGGCAATCGGCATACTTTACCGCCGCGGTCTGTGCCGAGCCAGGCCTTGGCTGGCGTTGCTGGGTGTCGTCGCGGCATTGGCAGCGATTTACCACGGCGCGGATGTACCCCGAGTATTGGAATGGGGAGTGCCCAGCGCCGTGTTAGTGATCAGTTGTGTGGCGCTGGAGCCTTACTTCCATGGTTCGCGCTTGATAAAACTGCTGGGGGACTGCTCCTACTCGGTCTATCTGCTTCACGTACTGGTGCTGTGTGCTGGGCGCTGGGCCATCGAACACAGGGCAATAGACCCCTACGCAATGATACCGGTGTGCATCGCCGTCATTGCGCTGGGCGCCTTGGCCAGTTATCAAGTGTTGGAGCAGGCTACGCATCGCAGGCTCAAACATTGGTTTGGCATTGATGATGCGTTACCCATAAGGCAAAAGCATTAGGACTGCTGTTTGGCGGCTCAGGGCCTCACGTACTTCCAGTAGGCTTTCCCATAGTCCATCAGCAACTCGGTCCCGGCAGGGATGTCCCGCCAAGCGACTATAAACACCATGTATTTGCCTACGTACAGGGCGCCGACATTTTCGATGCCAACGTCGGGCAGGTTGGGCACCTTGACCGCATTGATCAGGCTCAGCGTATTGCTGTTACCGTGGCCGCTGATAGTCGCGCCATGAGTGTGGGTTTGGAATAAGTACGTGCCGACGGCCGCTTCACCTTTTTCCAGTATCTCGGTATTGAGCGAGGCTTGATTCAAGTGCACCTTGCCGGTGTACGGCCCAATGACATCAAAACGTTTTATATCGGTTCGGGCCACCACCGACAGGCCACGCTCCGGGCCCTCGGCCAGTTTCCTGACCTCCAGCAGTCGATCGAGTCTGCGATGATGGTTGCCTTCTTTAGAGATCCAGTCGCGGATACTCTTGGTTGCAGCCTCTTTGACTTCGACGTGTTGCAGCCCTGTGAACTCGTCAAAAAACTGGTTGGCGTCGGTGATCTCTATGTTTTGCAACGGACCTTCAAGTTCAAGGGTCAAGCTGCGCCTGACGTCGTTGGGATCTTGCAGAATTGGCGCATTATTGTTGATTTTATGATCAAAAGACGCGGTGATTGAAGTGGATCGGCGCCGCGTGGTTGCGGTGTCGTCCTCCAGGCGCGGACGTTTTGAGCTGCTTGCGGTGGGCGGCGCAGGCCGCTTCCTGGCCACAGGCTCGTCCAGCGGGCTTCTTTGTCCGAACAGCCACCTTTCTCTACCGGCGCGGGTCATGCTGCCATTGTCATTGACGTAGTTGCTCCAGATAACCGGATTGAGGTTGTTCTGCTCGACAAATGCGTGCATGGACACCCTTGAATTGGGGGCGTTGTAGTGCTTGTTCCACTCTTGCAGGTGTTCGGGTTTCAGGTCGTCGAATTGTTCACCCCTGGCGTATTTGGCCAGTACCTTGCCTGCCGCTCTATAGGTGCCATCAAGGTTTACATGCTCGGCAAGGGCCACCGGGTCCAGGTTATGGTCGGCGGCGAAGCCCTCAAGGGTGAGGTTGTTGCGCTCGCGCTGGGACGCCTTGCTCCAGTGCTCCATATGCTCGTAAGTGACGCTGGTGCGGGCGGTTCCCGCGCGGTCTAGCATCTTTAGCCCCCGAGGTGTCAGGGTGTTGCGGCTGTTGACGAACTGCCGAAAGGCGCTGGGGTCCAGGTTGTAAGTGCTGACGAACTTGTCCATGGTTTTTTTCAGGGCGTCTTCACTGGCTTCGGTCCATTTCAACAGCACTGAGGGCGTTACAACGCTTGGCGCATCCGGCGCGCCGCCCGTGAGCTTGATCGGGCCTGAATACCAATGACCGGGTTCCACCGACGACAGCGTGATCGACAAATCCCGGTTGGTCCTCGGATTGACCAGCACGATAGAAAAGCTGTTGTCGGCGCTCGTGGCGGCCTCCTGAATGAACCCATAGGAGTTGTCGCGGATCTGGTACACCGCGATTTTGCCCTTGTCATCGACATTACAGATGAACTTCTGGTTGTAGTCCGCCCGGGAGAAGATACCGCGCGCGTCGGGCTTGAGGCCTCTGATCAACTCTGGGTCAACCGCGTACTGACGGATCAACGGGCTGCTGTTGCTGATGACCGTGATCGGTTCTCTAAAACGCGGCCCGAAGGCTTTGTTGGAGGCGGTATCGATCAAGCGATAATCCGGCGCCTCGAGGCTGCCGACGTTGCGCATCGGGACATTGGCGAAGCCGTCCACGGTAAACAGTTGATCGCCCGCCTGCAGCGGCTTCCAGCTGTCAGGGTCGACCGAGCGCATATGCCTTGCGGCGATCGTCCCATCGCGCAGCTGGGCGATACCCCGTTTTGCCTGGCGCATCAGTTTGTGGCCCAGCTTGAGCAAACCAAAGCGCGCGAGCCTGAGCAGGCTTGGGAGGGCGGCCAGGGGGTTGAGTTCCTGGAGTGTGGCGATCACCAGTTTTCCGGTCAGTTTCGCCAGTTTTGGCAATGCCAGGCGCAGCCCGGTTTTACCCGCCTGGATGAGCAAGCGAGTCGAGCCAGCCACATACCGCCCCACCGGCAGCGCGAAAGCCACGATGTCGATGAACAGGCTGGCGACGCCGGATTTGATGCGCTGAGGATCGCCGGAAGCGATGTCGTCGATGCCGCCCCAGAACGGCACAAATATCTTGCCCCAGAACGCCAAGTCTTCGAGTACCTCAGTGGGGATGTCCACTTCCCGCGTGTCTTTACGGGTTTTTTCCAGCAGGGCCTGTTCGTCGCAGAAAAACAGCTCGCGGGCAATCATGCTCGCCAGGGTTTCACTGCGCGGCGCATACAGCGTGTTGGGCGCGAACGATTGGATACGCGGCCCTGCGTCGATGGCAGGCAGTGTCTCGCCGACTTGTTCAACGATCAACTCGGCTTTTTTGCCTGGTCTGGGCGCTTTGTTCTCGCGGTAGGCCTCGCGATCAAATGGCACGTCGGTGGCCAATCGGTATTTGCACCAGCTCATGGCGTCGCGTAGCTCTACCACTTTGCCGTTCAGCGGTAGGCTTTGCAGGTCTTTACGTCGACGCAGCAGACCGGCGAAGGGGAATACCTCGATGTAAATGGCATGGAAGGGCGAGCGGGGCTTGACGATGCGTAGGATAAAACCTGTCCGGTAACGAATGGCATCGGTCTTGGCTTTGGTTTCATATTCGATGGGCACCTTGTTCAGGGCCTCTCTTAATGAATACACGGTGATCTCGTCCTGATCCACATTCAGAGTCGCGCTGCCCAGATGGGCAAGCAGTGATTGGATTAAGGTCTTATAGGCGTTTCTCGGCACCTGGAGGGCTTCGTGAAAGGCTTTGTCGTACTCCGTGTCCGAGGCAAAGCGCCAACGGCTGGGCAGCTTGAGTTTGAGGTTCTGAACCGCGTTGAACATCTCATATTCATGCTGCTCCAGTGCAGTGACGGCCTGGGTGAGCTCGTCGCGGGAGTGGCCCGACGATCGGTTGGCGATCAGGCCGTTGGCCTGTGCCCATTGCACGGTGGGGCCCAATTTGGCCGCTGCGACCAGTGCCTGTTGTTTGATGTCATCGCCACTGGCGCGAAAGTGTTCCGCCGCCAGGTTGAGCAATTGTTCGAAACTCATGTGGCGCGATGAACCAGGTGCAATCGTTTCGGCCAGCAGAAAGCCGCTTCTGAAATTGACCCAGGTACTGGTTGCAGCGTAGGGCAGGTCATCGGGAATATCGGCCACCCACACTTCACTGGCGACATTGGCCTTGATCACGCACACGGCCAATAGCGCTGCGTCAGTGCTGATCGACAAGTCGTGGTGATAGCGGCTGATCAGGTGTTGGCGGATCGTCCTATAAGATGCCCCCGGCGAGATGAATAACTTCAATTCGTTATCCACCGGCGAGTCGGGGTTGGGGATGATCGTCAGCCACAGCGCGCGCCACAGTAATTTCACCCGTACCGGGTCTGGGCAGATTTCGTCCTGTTGGCTGCCATACCAGTCCAAGGCCTTGGCGATCCGTTCGCCCAGCGCCAGGTTATCGGGGCTATTGAGCAATTGCTCAAGCAGCACGGTGGGGGTGGTGGTGAGCATGTCCTGTTGTGAGGCGGTAAATGTTTCGGGCAATACATGACGGAACAGCGATTGACGTGTTTGTGTTTCGATCTGGCGGATAACCTCTTTGATTTTCTGGTCGGCAGGCGCATCCAGCAAGTGCTGCAAATCGCTGAGGTCGCCTTCGTGTCCGAGTTTTCTCAGAGTGTGGTGTTCCTGCAAGCCAGCGAGAACCGCTTTCCACTGTTCGCGGGTTTTGGGCTGTGCCGGGATGAGCGAGTAATACTTGAGCGCCAGGTCAAACCGCACCGAGCCATCACTTTTAAGGCCGTTACCCACACGCCGGTTGATATCCAGCAACACGTCGGCGTCGATGTACCAATAGGTGGGTATATGGCGCAGGATCACCGAATGGTCGGCGATGCTGAACGTCTCGGCAGGGTCGGGTATCGGTGCGCGCACGCTGCTGAGCATGGTGGAGAGCAGGTCGTAAAGAAAGTCCCGGCCGAGAATGGAAGCATCTGGTTCGGGCTTTTCCCGCAGGAACTGCTGAAAGTCTTCATCGGCTTCCAGCTTTGCCAAGACACGAAAGGCTTCCTTGCATTCGCGATGCAGTTCGCTGTTGTGCGGCGGGGAGTAGTACACCTCGGCGGCGGATGCCGTCAGCGAGCTTTGTGCCGTCACGAAATCAATCAGATGGTCCAGATGCGCTTGCTGTTCCGGCAAACCCTTGAAATAGAAACTCTGCAACGCGTTATTCATTCAATCCTCACAATCCGTAGTCGAAGAGGATTCACTCTATTGAGCCGGGTTTTGCGGGGGGGCTATATAGGTAGGCACAGGTTTTCGCAGAAATGGCCAGGTGTCACGATGCGTCAGGTCAACAGAGACAAGTCTTTCCCGACAAAAATACTAGGACTTTGTACCTGCGTAATAATTTGGCGTAAACTGCGGGCAAGCCTGTGAGGAGTTTCCATGACTGCCATAACCATTACCGACGCCGCCCACGATTACCTGGCTGACCTGCTGTCCAAGCAGAACACCCCGGGTATCGGCATCCGCGTCTTTATCACCCAGCCCGGCACCCAGTACGCAGAGACCTGCATCGCGTATTGCAAGCCCGGCGAAGAAAAGCCTGAAGACACCGCGCTGGGGCTCAAAAGCTTCACCGCGTATATCGACGCCTTCAGCGAAGCCTTCCTTGACGACGCCGTGGTCGACTACGCCACCGACCGAATGGGTGGCCAGTTGACCATCAAGGCACCCAACGCCAAGGTCCCGAACGTCAACGCCGACAGCCCGGTCAATGAGCGCATCAACTATTACCTGCAAACCGAGATCAACCCGGGGCTGGCCAGTCATGGCGGCCAGGTAAGCCTGATCGACGTGGTGGATGACGGTATCGCCGTACTGAAGTTCGGCGGTGGTTGCCAGGGCTGCGGCCAGGCGGACGTGACCTTGCGTGAAGGTATCGAGCGTACTTTGCTTGAGCGTATTCCGGAGCTCAAGGGCGTACGTGACGTGACCGACCACACGCAGAAAGAAAACGCCTACTACTGAGCAAGGTGTTCACTGCGAGCATAAAAAACGGCGCCCCGTGAGCGCCGTTTTTTTATGCGCTCTTTGTAGGAGCGAGCTTGCTCGCGAAAAGCGTCAACGATAATGCGTGCTTGCTGAATAAACGCGGCGCCTATGGGGTTTTCGCGAGCAAGCTCGCTCCTACGGGGATTAGGGCAAGCCACCCCACATAATCAGGGTCTGTAAAGGTGGGCATGCCCGGCCCGATACAGCGACGACTCGCCGAAACTGTCGCTGGCCAGCACCCGGCCCACCACAATCAGCGCCGTGCGCCGGAACCCCTTGGCTGTGACCTTGGCGGCAATATCTGTCAGGGTGCCGACAACCCAATCCTGATCCGGCCAGGTCGCTCGGTGCACCACGGCAATTGGGCAATCAGCGCCATAGTGGGGCAGCAGTTCGGCGACGATCTTTTCCAGGTGATTGACCCCCAAGTGAATCGCCATGGTCGTACCATGGCGGGCCAGGCTGTCGAAGCTCTCACCGGGCGGCATGTTGGTTTTGTCGGCGTAGCGGGTCAGGATCACGCTCTGGGCGATGTCCGGCAGAGTCAGCTCGGTTTCCAGCAACGCGGCGCAGGCCGCTACTGCCGTAACCCCGGGAATGATCTGAAAAGGAATACTTACTTCCCGCAAGTGGCGGATCTGCTCGCCAATCGCGCCATACAGGCTCGGGTCGCCGGAGTGCACCCGCGCCACATCCTGGCCTTTGGCATGGGCCATCTTGATCAACTCCATGATCTGTTCCAGGTGCAGCTCGGCACTGTTGACCACCTGGAGCGCCTGATGACCTTCCAGTACGGCGGCGGGCACCAGCGAGCCGGCGTAGATGATCACCGGGCAACTGCGGATCAGCCGCTGGCCCTTGACGGTGATCAATTCCGGGTCGCCGGGGCCGGCGCCGATAAAGTAGACGGTCATGGAGAAGTCCTGTTCAGAAACGGGTGAGCATGAACACGGCTCATGCTCAAAAGCGGCAATTATCGGGATTTTAGCCCGCGCAGGCCAATGCAAGGGTCGCCTGTGCGCTTTTCTGGCGGGTGATCAGCAGGAGCGCGGGGCCGTTGGACAGGTGCTCGGCCAGGGCCAGGGCGGCGCTTTCGGCCACCCCATAACAGCCGGTTTGGGCAAAAGCCAGCGTTGAGCGATGACTTAGCCGATGCTCATAGCCCGCCAGTTGCTCGGCGCTGAAGCACTGCAAGGGCAGGTTCAACCGCTGGGCCAGCGCCAGCAGCCCAGGTTCATCGCGCTTGCGATCAATGCTTGCCAGCGCAGTTATGCGTGAGCGATCAATGCCTGCCGAGGCCAGGGCTCCGTCCAGCAACGCCAGCAGGCTGTGAACCTCACAGCCACGCTGGCAGCCCAAACCGACAACCAGCATCATGCCGAGTATTGGTCGTCGCGGTTGCGGCGGAACAACCAGGCGCTGATCAGGCCCAGGGCCAGCCAGAAGGCGACGTTGGTCAATTGCGAGGCGATCTTGAACTGCGCTTCGAGCGCCTCCGGGGCCAGCATCGAATGTACCTCAGGTTGCGGAGCGCCGATGACGTGGGGTACGGCAAGGATCGCCAGTCCAAGGCCTTTCAACAGCCAGTTGCGGCCGAACACGATCAGCGCCAGGCCTACAGCGGTGGAGGCTGCGGTGCCGATCCACCAGGTCTGGCGTAGCGTCAGGTCAGCCGCCGCAGTGCCCGGCAGTTCCGGCGGCAGGCCCAGGGTGGGTGCCAGTACAAAGGTCGCGTAGCCGGCCAGGCCCCAGAGCAGGCCTTGGGCAGTGCGGGTCGGCGCACGCAGCGTGTAGAGGCCGGCGAGCATCAGTGCAAAGCCTACGGCCACCACCAGGTTGCCTCCAGTGGTGGACAACACACGCTGCCAGCCATCTTCCGGCTCCCAGGCTTGGGCATCGTGGCTGTGGGCAGCAGCGCCAGCGGCGTGCTCGTGCACCACTTCAGCGGCTGGCGGGGCTTTTTCAAAGCTTTCCGCCTGCAGGATCAGCGGTGCCACCCAGAAACTTTGCAGCAGGGTCAGCAGCAAGGCAGCCAAAAGCCCAGTGAACCCTGCGGTTTGCGCAATACGCTTGATCATGTCGGCAGCTCTCAATGGCACGGGAACGCGGCGCTGTGGCGGGTATCGTGGGCGGCGTTGTGCACCGCCTCGATATGCGAGAACCCGGCGAAATACACCAAACACGCGCCGAGTATCGACGCACCGATGGCGGCGGTCAGGCGTTGGCTGAGGGTGGCGGTGCTAGTAGCGGTGTGCGAAGTGCTGCTGATGATCGACATGGCGCGTCCCTTTCAGGTGTCAGGGTGAAACGAGCGCATGAAAACCCCACGCGCCAGGCACGCAGGGTTCTGAACAGCGCCCGCCCACCGCGGGTTTGTTATCTGAATTTTTCGGGCCGGTCTCCGGGCTTGCGAGGGGCGGCTCTTGAAAGAGTCCTCCTGAAAGCATCGCCTTCCCATGCAAAAGCACAGTGGCCGTGACGCTTCGCTCGCTTACCGTTGCGGGGGCAGCACCGGACTGGTCATAGGTCTATGACGCACCGGTTTCCCGTTTCACCCTGTGAAGGGCACCCGAAACAAGGCGTGTAGGAGAGCATGGGCCGGGACGGTAGTCAAATGCTGCAAGCCACTGTAGCCTTGCACCTTCGAGGTTCTTCGGCCCAGGCCGAAGCTAAGAAGGGAACGCGGTTCAAGCCGCGGCTGCCCCCGCAACTGTGAAGGGTTCAGTTGACTGCCACGCCACTGCCGATAGGGCGGGAAGGCGCAGTCAGCGTTGGTCGCAAGACCTGCACACCCCAAGCCAGGAGACCTGCCTCGCAACCGATTTTCCAATTCAACCGGGCGGGGTGATCCGGTGACGAAATCCGCTGCTGCGCGCTGCCGCAGGGCCTGTCGTCCCGTATGCCCGCCCCAAAGGGCATCCGATGAAAACACTGGCCAAACTCCCCGTCACCATCGTTACCGGCTTCCTTGGCTCGGGCAAAACCACGCTGTTGCGCCATATGCTCGACAACGCCCAGGGCCGTCGCATTGCGGTGATCGTCAACGAGTTCGGCGAGCTGGGCATCGACGGTGAAATCCTCAAGCAGTGTTCTATCGGTTGCACCGAAGAAGAGGCCAATGGCCGCGTCTACGAGCTGGCCAACGGTTGCCTGTGCTGCACCGTGCAGGAAGAGTTCTTTCCGGTGATGCGCGAACTGGTCGCCCGTCGCGGTGACCTGGACCATATCCTCATCGAAACCTCGGGCCTGGCCCTGCCCAAGCCGTTGGTGCAAGCCTTCCAGTGGCCGGAAATCCGCAGCGCCTGTACCGTTGACGCGGTGATCACCGTAGTCGACAGCCCAGCCGTGGCCGCCGGTACCTTTGCCGCCTTCCCGGACCAGGTCGACGCCCAGCGCAAACTCGACCCTAACCTGGACCACGAATCACCCTTGCACGAACTGTTCGCCGACCAACTGGCCAGCGCTGACCTGGTGATCCTCAACAAATCCGACCTGATCAGCGCCGAAGACCTGGCCCGCGTGCGCCTGGAAGTCGCCGAAGAACTGCCGCCCGCGGTGAAGATCATCGAAGCCAGCAGCGGTCGTCTGCCCCTGGACGTACTGATCGGCCTGGGCGCCGGTTCCGAAGAGCATATCGACGGGCGTCACAGCCATCACGACCATCACCACGAGGGTGAAGACGACCACGATCACGATGCCTTTGACTCCATCTCCATCGACTTGCCCCAAGCCGATGAGGCGCTGCTGCTCGACGCCCTGACCCAATTGGTGGTGCAGCACGGCATCCTGCGGGTGAAAGGTTTCGCCGCGATCCCCAACAAACCGATGCGCCTGCTGATCCAGGGTGTGGGCACGCGCTTTGACAAACACTTCGACCGTGCCTGGGGCGCTGACGAAGCACGCACCACGCGCCTGGTGCTGATCGGCCAGGAACTGGACGCCGCTGGCCTCGAAGCGCAATTGCGCGCTGCCCTCAGCGTTTAACCATGCACCTGCTCAGGACCCAACCCGGTGGTTTCGTCGCGGACGACAATATTGCCGACCTTGGCCAGACCCCCGCTGAACTGGTGATCCTGTGCAGCGGCGATTCCAGCCTGGCGCTGCTCGCCGAAGCCGCCCAGCAATTGCCCGAGGATTACCCCAGCCTGCGCCTGGCCAACCCGATGCAGGTGCAGAACCATGCCTCGGTTGACCTGTACGTCGACGAGGTATTGCGCCACGCCAAGGTCATCCTGCTGTCATTGCACGGCGGTATCGGGTATTGGCGCTACGGCATCGAGCGCCTGGTGGAGTTGGCCGAACGTGGCGTCACCCTGATCCTGGTGCCGGGTGACGACCGTCCGGACCCGGAACTCAGCGGCCTGAGCACTGTTGCTGCCGAACACCGCGAGCGTCTGTGGCACTTCCTGCGCCAAGGTGGCCTGGGCAATGCCCTGGATTTTTATCACTGCCTGGCCAGTGTCCACCTGGGCTGCGACTATGCCTGGGCCGAGCCACAAGCGCTGCCGCGCACGGCGATCTATCACCCGCACAACGCCAATGCCCGCCTCAATGACTGGCAGGCCGATTGGCAGCCCGATTGGCCTGTGGCTGCGGTGCTGTTCTACCGCTCCCATTTACAGGCTGCCAATACCGGTTTTATTGATGTGTTCTGCCAGCGCTTACAGGCGGCGGGCCTCAACCCGTTGCCTGTCGCGGTGGCCAGTTTGAAAGAACCCGGCTGCCTCTCGGTGGTCGAGGACCTGTTGGATGACGTGCAAGCCGCGGTAATTCTGAACACCACCGGCTTTGCCCAATCGAGCCCGGAAGCGCCGCATTTGCGCCCGTTTCGCCGCAATATCCCGGTAATCCAGGCGATCTGCGCCCAGGACAACCAACCCGGCTGGCAGGCCAGCGAACAAGGCCTGGGGCCCCGCGACCTGGCGATGCACATTGCCTTGCCGGAGTTGGACGGGCGCATCATCAGCCGGCCGATCAGCTTCAAGGACCTGGCCTGGCGCAGCGAGCGCAGCCAGTCGGACGTGGTGTGCTACCGCGCAGCGCCCGAACGCATGGATTTTGTCGCTGAGCTGGCACGCCGTTGGGTCGAGTTGGCGCGGGTGCCCAATGCCCAGAAAAGGATTGCGTTGATCCTCGCCAACTACCCGACCCGCGACGGTCGCATCGGTAACGGCGTGGGCCTGGACACCCCGGCGGCAGCGCTGAATATCCTGCGCGCCTTGCAAATCGAGGGCTACCCGGTAGCGGAGCGGCTGCCCGACAGCGGCACCGCGCTGATCCAGGAACTGCTCGGCGGCGTCACCAACGATCTCGACAGCCTCGACCTGCGCCCCTGCCATCAAAGCCTGGGCCTTGTGGAATACCAGGCGATGTTTGATCGTTTGCCAGCCTCCAATCGCCAGGCCGTGCTGGCGCGTTGGGGTGCCCCCCAAAACGATCCGATGTGCCGCGATGGCCGCATGATGATCGCCGGCCTGCGCCTGGGCCTGACCTTCGTCGGCATCCAGCCGGCCCGGGGTTACCAGGTAGATGCCAGCGCGGTGTACCACGACCCGGACCTGGTGCCGCCCCATGGCTACCTGGCGTTCTATTTCTGGCTACGCCATACCTACGGCGCCCACGGCGTGATCCATGTGGGCAAGCACGGCAACCTGGAGTGGCTGCCCGGCAAAGGCGTGGGCCTGTCGGAGCACTGCTGGCCGGATGCATTGCTGGGGCCGCTGCCGAATGTCTACCCGTTTATCGTCAACGACCCGGGTGAGGGCGCCCAGGCCAAGCGGCGCACCCAGGCGGTGATCATCGATCACCTGATGCCACCGCTGACCCGCGCCGAAACCTACGGCCCGCTGCGTGACCTTGAGTTATTGGCCGACGAATATTACGAGGCGCAATTGCTTGACCCGCGCCGTGCGCTGGAGCTGCAAAAAGACATCCTCAAGCTGGTGCGCGAAACCCGTATCGACCAGGAGCTTGAACTGGGCAGTGAGGCGGACGCGGCGGTGTGGCTGCCGCGCCTGGATACCTACCTGTGCGACTTGAAGGAATCGCAGATCCGCGATGGCCTGCATATCTTTGGCGAGTCGCCCGAGGGCCGTTTGCGTATCGACACCTTGCTGGCGCTGTTGCGCATTCCCCGTGGCGATGGCCGGGGCCCGCAGTCGAGCCTGCTGCGTGTGTTGGCCAAGGCATTCGACCTGGGGTTTGATCCGCTCGATTGTGCACTGGCCGAGCCCTGGACGGGGCGGCGCCCGTTGGTGTTGCGGAAGATTGACGATCAGCTGTGGCGTACGGCCGGGGATACCCGTGAACGTCTGGAGTTGTACGCGGCGCGCTTGATCGAGCAGGCGTTGGAAGGCCCCATCGAACAGTTGGAAGAGCCCGGCTGGCAGGAGGTGAAGTCGGTGATCGAAAGCCTGCGCATTGTCGTCGCGCCACGCCTGGATGCCTGCGGCCCCGCAGAGATGCGCGGCTTGCTCGATGCCTTGAATGGGCGTTTCGTCCCGGCCGGGCCCAGCGGTGCGCCGAGTCGCGGTCGGCTGGATGTGCTGCCTACGGGGCGTAACTTCTTTACCGTGGACGTACGCAACCTGCCAACCACCACGGCGTGGCGTCTCGGTTTCCAGTCGGCCAACCTGATTCTTGAGCGGCACCTGCAAGACCATGGCGACCACCTGCGCCAGCTCGGCCTGTCGGTATGGGGCACCGCGACCATGCGCACCGGCGGTGACGATATCGCCCAGGCCATGGCACTGATGGGCGTGCGCCCGGTATGGGCCACTGGCAGTCAGCGGGTGGACGATTTCGAGATCCTGCCGATCAGCTTATTGGACCGCCCGCGGGTGGACGTGACCCTGCGCGTATCCGGGTTCTTCCGCGATGCGTTTGCCAACCTGATCCGCCTGTTCGATGCGGCGGTGCAGGCGGTGGCCGCCCTGGATGAACCCGACGACATGAACCCGCTGGCCGCCAAAGTACGCAGTGAACGCCAAGCATTGCTTGAGGCGGGCCTGGATGAAGGTGCCGCGGCCAAGCAGGCCGGCTGGCGCATTTTCGGCGCCAAACCGGGTGCCTATGGCGCGGGCGTGCAGGGCGCGATTGACGGGCGCTTGTGGCAGAGCCGCGAGGACTTGGCCGAGGTCTACCTGAACTGGGGTGGTTACGCCTATGGTGGCGCTGACGAAGGCACTGCGGCCCGGGAGCAATTTGCCCAGCGTTTGAGCCAGGTGCAGGCGGTGTTGCAGAACCAGGACAATCGCGAGCACGACTTGCTCGACTCCAACGACTACTACCAATTCCAGGGCGGCATGCTGGCCGCCGTGGAAACCCTGAGCGGGGAAAAGGCCGCCAGCTACCATGGCGACCACAGCCAGCCGGACGTGCCGAAAATCCGCACCTTGAAGGAAGAGCTCAACCGGGTGATCCGTTCCCGTGCGGCCAACCCCAAGTGGATCGAGGGCGTGAAGCGCCATGGCTATAAAGGCGCGTTTGAAATGGCCGCGACTGTGGACAACCTGTTCGCCTTCGACGCTACCACTGCGCTGATTGACGATCACCAATACGCCTTGCTCGCCGATGCCTACCTGTTGGACCCTGACACCCGTGCCTTTGTGCAACAGCACAACCCCGATGCCCTGCGCGACATGACCGAGCGCATGCTCGAAGCCCAGCAACGTGGCTTGTGGCAGGCACCGGGGGCGTACCGCGAAGCCTTGGAAAACCTGTTGCTGGACATAGAAGAAGACAGCTGAGTGCTCGTTCCCGCGCTCCGCTGAGCGTTGATCGTTCCCACGCTCCGCGTGGGAATGCAGCCCGTGACGCTCTGCGTCACAAGAACGGACGCCGAGCGTCCAGCGAAGCGTTCGCACGCGGGAGCGTTGGAACGCGTTATTAAGAGTTGACTATGACTGATATTCCCCATTTTCCGCTGGCCGCTGTGGTCGGCGCTGATGACTTGAAGCTCGCGCTGTGCCTGGCCGCCATCGACTCGAAGATCGGCGGCGTGCTGATCGAAGGGCCACGGGGCATGGCCAAGTCCACTCTGGCCCGTGGGCTGGCAGACCTGTTGGCCAGCGGGCAGTTTGTAACCTTGCCCTTGGGCGCGACCGAAGAACGCCTGGTCGGCACCCTGGACCTGGACGCAGCACTGGGCGAAGGCCGTGCGCAATTCTCCCCGGGTGTGTTGGCCAAGGCTGACGGCGGCGTGCTGTACGTGGATGAAGTCAACCTGCTGGCCGACCACTTGGTGGATCTGCTGTTGGACGTAGCCGCCAGCGGCACCAACCTGATCGAACGCGACGGGATTTCCCATCGCCATGCGGCGCGCTTTGTACTGATCGGCACCATGAACCCGGAGGAGGGCGAGTTGCGCCCGCAGTTGCTCGACCGCTTCGGCTTCAACGTGGCCTTGAGCGGGCAGACTCTGCCCGCCGAGCGCGGGCAGATCATCCGGCGTCGCCTGGATTTCGACACTGACCCGGCAGCGTTCTGCGCGCAGTGGGCGCCAGCGCAAGCTGCCTTGCGCGAACGCTGCACCCTGGCACGGGCACGGCTAGACAGTATCGCCCTGGATGACCAGGCGTTGTCCCGCATCACCGAGCGCTGCTTTGCCGCAGGGGTCGACGGCCTGCGTGCCGACCTGGTCTGGTTGCGTGGCGCCCGTGCCCATGCGGCTTGGCGTGGCGCCGCTGCTATCGAGCAGGAAGATATCGACGCGGTGGCGGAGTTCGCCTTGCGCCATCGCCGCCAGCAGCAAACCCCGGCAGGCGCGCCGCCCCAGCCGGATGACGGGCCGTCATCGTCACCCTCTGATACCTCGCCCGGCCAAGGCCAGTGGGGCGATATGCTCGCCCCCGCCTTGCCCACGGGCGCACGCCGCGATGTACCCACCTGGCCAAAAAAGCCCTAGGCATCCGCCCCCGACCTGACGCGGGGGCGGATGCCCGGCCCCAGGCGGGGCGATTGAACACCGGCAGGCAGGGCAAGGCCCGCAGCGCACAGCGCGGGGCGATCAATTGGCCGGGCACGTTGCTGGGTGGGCGGCCGCAATGCCGTGAGGACCTGCTGTTCCACCTGCGCAGCCGGTCGGCTCCTGAACTGTGGCTGGTGATTGTCGATGCCTCGGCGTCCACGCGGCGCCATCGGGCACTGACCGATGCCAAGGGGCTGCTGGCCCAGCTGTTTGATGATGCTTATCGCCAACGGGCGCGTATGGCGTTATTGACGGCCAGCGGGCAATCGCCGAAGTGGCAGGTGCAAGGTTTGAAGGTGGCGAAAGGCTTGTCCGATTGGTTGGAGCAGTTGGGGGCGGGCGGGGGCACGCCGTTGCTGGCTGCGCTGACCGAGGCGGGGCATTGGTTGGCGGCGCGACGCAAGCGCTATCCCGCCGAGCAACAGAAGCTACTGGTGGTGACCGATGGGAGGCTCAAGGCGATTGGTGCGCTGCCGCGATTGGAGTGTCCAGGCATGTTGATTGACATCGAGCGTGGGCCGATCAGGTTGGGGCGGGCTGAGGAATTGGCGGTGGGGTTGCAGTTGGAGTATCAGCACATCGATAAGCTGTAGCGCCTGGGCTATCGCCATCGCAGGCAAGCCAGCTCCCACATGGAATCGGCGCTGCGGTCAATTCTGTAGGAGCGAGCTTGCTCGCTCCTACAAAAGGCAAGCCAGCGGCGCGGTCAAACTGTGGGAGCTGGCTTGCCTGCGATGAGGCCCTCAAACACCCCACACCTATCAGCCTGTCCCCGGCACATTCGGCCAAAGATCGGCCACCAGAAACAAACGCTCGGCTTCCTCCCACTCCTCACCGTTCGGCACCATGCGCACCAGCAACTGCGCCGGGGCCATTGGGTCTAGCTCTGCCAGCCAGTCTTGCATCTGCACCTCACTCCACACTTCATCGGCCGGGTAATGCGCGGGCGCCAGCCAGGCATGGCGGGGCAGGGGTTGCCAGCGACCCTCTGGGCGGGTGCTGACAAAGTCCGTCCAGTCGCGCTGATGCAACCAGCGCCCACGCAGATGCTGCGGGTGTGCGCCGAGGGGGGAGTGCGCCGCGCCGGGCCAGGGGTAGAGCAGATAGCCACCGAGCCACAAGTGCGCATCGAACGCTTGGATATCCAACGCCGCCAATGCCTCGCGGCTTTCTGCCCGCGCGGAGATTGGCAATTGATGCTCGGCCAGGTGCGCGAGTTTGCGGTCCAGCCGATCATGGCAGCCAGGCCCCAGCCATTGCGTAGCGTCCTGGCCGTTGCCGTCCTGCGGGCCGAGGTAGAGTTTGATCGCCAGTTCCAGGTGGTGCACCCCATCGCGGTCGCGCAGCAGCATGTCCAGTTCGCCCAGCGTGTGCCCGGCACGGCGGATCGGCAGGTTGGCGGCCAGCAACTCCACACCCGGCGCCTGCTGCACCGCAAATTGCCACAAGCGCTCGTAGTACAGGCCCAGGCGCCGGGTACGTGCCAGGCTCAACCACTGCTGCAACGCGCTGCTGTCCTGGTCCAGCTGGCGCAGCCAGGCTTCGAGTTGGTGAGGGGCTTGCACCCAGTCACTGCCCGCCAGCGGATGGCGCTGCGGCCAAGGCGTCTGCGCCAGCATCGGTGGTGCGAGCATCACCCACGCCAGGTCGCGCACCTCGGGGTGGCGCAGTTGGCGGGGCAGGGTGTGCAAGTCGGGGAATGGCGTCATGGTCCGAGCATAGCCTTTTCAGCGCGCAGAAGGTGCCTGAGAACCATTGTCATCAAGGCTTGGCGGCGACAAAGGATTTTGCCTGAGGCGGCCTTTCGCCCATAATCGCTCTTTTTGCCTCACCCCAGATCCCGCAGGAGCCCCATGGAGCAATTTCGCAATATCGGCATCATCGGTCGCCTGGGCAGTACCCAGGTGTTGGACACCGTCCGCCGGCTGAAGAAGTTTCTGCTCGAGCGCCACCTGCATGTGATCCTCGAAGACACCATCGCTGAAATCCTCCCTGGCCACGGCCTGCAAACCTCGTCGCGCAAGATGCTCGGCGAGGTGTGCGACATGGTCATCGTGGTCGGTGGCGATGGCAGCCTGCTCGGCGCTGCCCGGGCGCTGGCGCGGCATAACGTGCCGGTGCTGGGGATCAACCGCGGCAGCCTGGGGTTCCTCACCGACATCCGCCCCGATGAGCTGGAAGTCGAAGTGGCCAAGGTGCTCGACGGCCATTACCTGGTGGAGAACCGCTTCCTGCTGCAGGCCGAAGTGCGCCGCCATGGCGAGGCGATCGGCCAGGGCGATGCCCTTAACGACGTGGTGCTGCACCCCGGCAAATCCACGCGCATGATCGAGTTCGAGCTGTATATCGACGGCCAGTTCGTCTGCAGCCAGAAGGCCGACGGCCTGATCGTCGCCACGCCCACAGGTTCCACCGCCTACGCGCTGTCGGCCGGCGGCCCGATCATGCACCCCAAGCTCGATGCCATTGTGATCGTGCCGATGTACCCCCATATGTTGTCCAGTCGGCCAATTGTGGTCGATGGCAACAGTGAGCTGAAAATCGTGGTGTCCAAAGACATGCAAATCTACCCGCAAGTCTCCTGCGACGGGCAGAACCATTTCACCTGCGCCCCCGGTGACACCATCACCGTGAGCAAGAAGGCACAGAAGTTGCGCTTGATCCACCCGCTGGATCACAACTACTACGAAGTGTGCCGCACCAAGTTGGGCTGGGGCAGCCGCTTGGGAGGTGGAGGCGACTGATGCTCGATCCCGCGCGTAGCTACGACCTGATTGGTGACGTGCACGGTTGCGCTCATACCCTTGAGCACTTGCTCGACCAATTGGGTTACCACAAGCAGGGCGGCACTTGGCGCCATCCGTCACGCATGGCTGTGTTCCTGGGCGATATCATCGACCGTGGCCCACGCATCCGTGAGGCGCTGCATATCGTCCACGATATGACCGAGGCCGGCCAGGCGCTGTGCATCATGGGTAACCACGAGTTCAATGCGCTGGGCTGGACCACGCCGGCCCCGCCGGGCAGTGGCAAGCAGTTCGTGCGTGAGCACAACCCGCGCCACGCCCGCTTGATCCAAGAGACCCTGACCCAGTTCGAACACCACCCGGCCGACTGGCACGACTTCCTCGGCTGGTTCTACGACATGCCGCTGTTTGTCGACGCCGGGCGTTTTCGCGTAGTGCACGCGTGCTGGGATGACAGTTTTATCCAGCCGCTGCGCGCGACCTTCCCGGACGGCTGCATCGACCAACACTTCCTGCAAGCCGCCGCCGTACCGGGCAGTTTCGCCTGCAATGCATTCGATCGCCTGTTGCGCGGCACCGATATGCGCCTGCCCGATGGGCTCACCCTGACCGGTGGCGATGGCCTGACGCGTTCGTTCTTTCGCACCAAGTTCTGGGAAGACGACCCCAAGACCTACGGCGACATCGTGTTCCAGCCCGACGCCTTGCCGGAGCCGGTGGCACGCACGCCGTTGTCGTCCACACAAAAGAATTCTTTGCTGCGCTATGGCGTCGATGAACCGCTGTTGTTCGTCGGCCACTACTGGCGCAGCGGCAAACCCGCGCCGATCCGCCCGAACCTGGCCTGCCTGGACTACAGCGCGGTGCTGTACGGCAAGCTGGTGGCGTATCGACTGGACCAGGAAACCCAGCTGGATCCGCGTAAATTCGTATGGGTCGACGTTGAGCGACCAGAGGCCATTCCATGAGTACCGTAGCTGTATTGCGCTTGCCCCTGAGCGTCGACCTGGGTGGTTTCGTCAAGTTGCTGCACCGCATGCAGGTGCCGCACCGCGTCAGCGAGGAGGCCGGTGAACAGGTACTGTGGGTGCCCGAGGCCATCAGCGACGACGTGCGCGTGCTGTATCAACGTTTCCCCGCTGGCGACCCGGACCAGCAACTGGATATTCCCGAGCAGGCGCCGGTTGCGCGGCCGGGCTTTGTCCAGCAAGTGCGCCATAGCCCGGTCACCGCGCTGGTTTTGCTGGCCAGCCTCATCGTCGCGGCCGTGACGTTGCTCGGCGAAAACCTGCAAACCATGGCCTGGCTGACCTTCCTGCCGTTCCGGGTGCTGGGCGAGTACATCCAGTTCACGCCGTTGGCTGACACCCTGGCCTCGGGGCAGTGGTGGCGCCTGGTCACGCCGATGCTGATCCACTTCGGCATCCTGCATCTGGCGATGAACGGCATGTGGTACTGGGAGCTGGGTCGGCGCATTGAAGCGCGCCAGGGCAGCATCAACCTGCTGGGCCTGACCCTGTTGTTCAGCCTGGCCTCCAACTACGCGCAATACGCCTACGGTGGCCCCGGGTTGTTTGGCGGCTTGTCTGGCGTGTTGTACGGCCTGCTCGGGCACTGCTGGATCTTTCAATTATTGTCGCCCAACCCGGCCTATCGCCTGCCCCGTGGGGTGCTGGTGATGATGCTGGTGTGGTTGTTGCTCTGCCTGTCGGGGCTGGTCTCGATGATCGGTTTCGGCGAAATCGCCAACGCGGCCCATGTGGGCGGGTTGGTCATCGGTTGCTTGACGGGTTTGCTCGGCGGTTTGTACAACCGTCGCAAAGCGTCTCTTTGATAAGGAAGAGCCTTATGTCCTCTTTTGCTGAAATGATCGAAAACATCACCCCGGACATCTACGAGAGCCTCAAGCTCGCGGTAGAGATCGGCAAATGGTCCGATGGCCGCAAGCTCACCGCCGAGCAGCGCGAATTGTCGTTGCAAGCGATGATCGCCTGGGAGATCCAGAACCTGCCCGAAGAGCAGCGCACCGGCTATATGGGCCCGCAGGAGTGCGCGTCCAAATCCGCGCCAGTACCGAATATCCTGTTCAAGTCGGATGCGATCCATTGATTGAAATTGGTCGCGGTGCAGTCAGCAAAATGTCGGCGCAGCTCGGTGAGCCGACCGTTCAATACGCCTTTCGCCTGGGCGACACCGAGGTGCCGGTCAATCCGCTGATCGGTACCCATATCCGCCTGGAATACCTGGGCGCGATTCATTGCAGCCATTGCGGGCGCAAGACCAAGACCAGCTTCAGCCAGGGCTACTGCTACCCCTGCATGACCAAGCTGGCCCAGTGTGACCTGTGCATCATGAGCCCCGAGCGTTGCCATTACGACGCCGGTACCTGCCGCGATCCGGGCTGGGGCGAGACATTCTGCATGACCGATCACGTGGTGTACCTGGCCAACTCGTCGGGCATCAAGGTCGGCATTACGCGTGCTACACAGTTGCCCACCCGTTGGCTGGACCAGGGCGCCAGCCAGGCGCTGCCGATCATGCGCGTGGCGACGCGCCAGCAATCGGGCTTCGTCGAAGATCTGTTTCGCAGCCAGGTGGCCGACAAGACCAACTGGCGTGCCTTGCTCAAGGGCGATGCGCAAGCGGTGGACCTCAAGCAGGTGCGTGATGAGCTGTTCGCCTCTTGCGCCGAGGGCTTGCTGGGTTTGCAGGAACGCTTTGGCCTGCAAGCCATCCAAACCATTGCCGACATCGAGCCGATTGAAATCCGCTACCCGGTCGAGCAGTATCCGAACAAGATCGTCAGCTTCAACCTGGACAAGAACCCGATTGCCGAAGGCACGCTGCTGGGGATCAAGGGCCAATACCTGATCTTCGATACCGGCGTTATCAATATTCGTAAATACACGGCCTACCAGCTCGCCGTGCATCAGTAGAAGGATCCCAAGCATGCGCACCGAACAACCGAAGATGATTTACCTGAAGGACTATCAGGCGCCGGACTACCTGATCGACGAGACGCACCTGACCTTCGAGTTGTTCGAGGACCACAGCCTGGTCCACGCGCAGCTGGTGATGCGCCGCAATCCCGAGCGTGGCGCCGGTTTGCCACCATTGGTGCTCGACGGCCAGCAACTTGAGCTGTTGAGTGTCAACCTGGCCGACCAGCCGCTCACGGACGCTGACTACCAGCTGACCGACAGCCACCTGACCGTGCAGCCAAAGAGTGAGACCTTCACCCTCGACACTACCGTCAAGATTCATCCGGAAACCAACACTGCCCTGGAAGGTTTGTACAAATCCAGCGGCATGTTCTGCACCCAGTGCGAGGCCGAAGGTTTCCGCAAGATCACCTATTACCTCGACCGCCCGGACGTGATGAGTGTGTTCACCACCACGGTGATCGCCGAGCAGCACAGCTACCCGGTGCTGTTGTCCAACGGCAATCCGATTGCCAGCGGCCCTGGCGAAGACGGCCGGCATTGGGCGACCTGGGAAGATCCGTTCAAGAAGCCGGCGTACCTGTTTGCGCTGGTGGCCGGTGACCTGTGGTGCGTCGAAGACAGCTTCACCACCATGACCAACCGCGAAGTCGCGTTGCGCATCTACGTCGAGCCGGAAAACATCGACAAGTGCCAGCACGCCATGACCAGCCTGAAAAAATCCATGCGCTGGGACGAAGAAACTTATGGTCGCGAGTACGACCTCGACATCTTCATGATCGTGGCGGTCAACGATTTCAACATGGGCGCCATGGAGAACAAGGGCCTTAACATCTTCAACTCCAGTGCCGTGCTGGCCCGCGCCGAAACCGCTACAGACGCCGCTCACCAGCGCGTTGAAGCCATCGTCGCCCACGAATACTTCCATAACTGGTCGGGCAACCGCGTGACCTGCCGCGACTGGTTCCAACTGTCGCTCAAGGAAGGCTTCACCGTGTTCCGTGACTCGGGCTTCTCTGCCGACATGAACTCGGCCACGGTCAAACGCATCCAGGACGTGGCGTACCTGCGTACCCACCAGTTCGCTGAAGATGCCGGCCCCATGGCCCACGCCGTGCGCCCGGACAGCTTTATCGAGATCTCCAACTTCTACACCCTGACCGTGTATGAAAAGGGCTCGGAAGTGGTCGGCATGATCCACACCTTGCTCGGTGCCGAAGGCTTTCGCAAAGGCAGCGACCTGTATTTCGAACGCCATGACGGCCAGGCCGTGACCTGCGACGACTTCATCAAGGCCATGGAAGACGCCAATGGCGCCGACCTCAGCCAGTTCAAGCGCTGGTACAGCCAGGCAGGTACCCCGCGCCTGGCGGTAAGCGAGGCCTACGATGCGGCGGCCAAGACCTACAGCCTGACCTTCCGCCAGAGCTGCCCGCCGACTCCGGACAAGGTCGAGAAACTGCCCTTTGTGATCCCGGTGGAGCTGGGCTTGCTGGACGGGCAGGGCGCCGGCATTGCCTTGCGCCTGGCCGGTGAAGCGACAGCGGGCGACACTTCGCGGGTAGTCTCGGTGACCGAAGCGGAGCAGACGTTTACCTTCGTCGACATCGCTGAAAAACCCTTGCCTTCGTTGCTGCGTGGTTTCTCGGCGCCGGTGAAGCTCAGCTTCCCCTACAGCCGCGATCAACTGATGTTCCTGATGCAGCACGACAGCGACGGTTTCAACCGCTGGGATGCTGGCCAGCAGTTGGCTGTGCAGGTATTGCAGGAACTGATCGGCCAACACCAGGCTGGCCAGCCGCTGAAGCTTGATCAGCGCTTGATCGACGCGCTGCGCACGGTGTTGAGCGATGAAAGCCTGGACCAGGCCATGGTCGCCGAAATGCTCTCGCTGCCGAGCGAAGCCTATCTCACGGAAATCAGCGAAGTGGCGGATGTGGATGCCATCCACGCTGCCCGCGAGTTTGCCCGCAAGCAACTGGCCGACAACCTGTTCGAAGGCTTGTGGCTGCGCTACCAGGCCAACCGCGAGCTGTCCAAGCAAACGCCTTACGTGGCAGAGGCCGAGCACTTCGCCCGCCGTGCGCTGCAGAACATCGCGCTGTCTTACTTGATGCTCAGCGGCAAGCCAGAAGTATTGGCGGCCACCCTGGATCAGTTCGACACCAGCGATAACATGACCGAACGCCTGACGGCGTTGGCGGTGTTGGTGAACTCGCCGTTCGAAGCAGAGAAAGCCCAGGCCTTGGCGGTGTTTGCCGAAAACTTCAAGGACAACCCGCTGGTCATGGACCAATGGTTCAGCGTACAGGCCGGCAGCACCTTGCCGGGCGGGCTGGCACGGGTCAAGGCGTTGATGGAGCACCCGGCGTTCACCATCAAGAACCCCAACAAGGTGCGCGCACTGGTGGGCGCATTTGCCGGGCAGAACCTGATCAACTTCCATGCGGCGGATGGCTCGGGCTATCGCTTCCTGGCGGACCTGGTGATCCAGCTCAATACGTTGAACCCGCAGATCGCCTCGCGCCAACTGGCGCCGCTGACACGCTGGCGTAAATACGACAGCGCACGGCAGGCGCTGATGAAAGCGGAGCTGGAGCGCATCCTGGGTGCGGGTGAGCTGTCCAGCGATGTGTTTGAGGTGGTCAGCAAAAGCCTGGCGTAAACCTCATTGCTTTATGTAGGAGCGAGCTTGCTCGCGAGGAACTCACAGGCGCCGCGTTCATTCAGGAAGCACGCGTCATCGTTGACGTTTTTCGCGAGCAAGCTCGCTCCTACAGGCGTCAGGATTGATCCCTGGCACTAGGCCGATTCATAGCTGCGGCGCGTGCGCTCTATCTCTTCGACCAACCGGTCAATGCCCGCCAACCGTGCTCGGTTGTCATGATCCCAAGGATGAAAGCCCGGCTTGAAATAATGCAGCCACGGCCGGAACATCCGTGGAAACACTCCCTTGGGCCCATATAAGAACTTCACCATGCGCCACAAGCCCTTCAGCGTGCCGCCCGAAGTGCGGTCGGCAATCAACAGGCGCACGTGAAAATCCAGCACCACCACCCAGAACAGCACGCTGGTGGTCAGCATGGTCCCCGTGCGCAGCAGGTAACGTGCAGGCCCTGGTTTGATCACCCTGTTCCACACATCGAACGCCACGGCTTTATGTTCGGTTTCTTCCAGGGCGTGCCAATACCACATCTGCTGGTACCCCTTGAGTGAGTCGCCAAAGCGCGACGGGGCGCTCAGCAGGATTTCGGCGAGCATTGCGGTGTAGTGCTCCAGGGCGATGGTCACCGCCAGGTTGAACGATGGCGGCAGGTGTTTTTTCTGCAGGTCGAGGAAGAACTTCAAGCGTCGGTCAAGGGTGTGCGCCGGCAGGCCGGCCGCTTGCAGCAAGTCGTTATACGCCACGTGTTCACGGCTGTGCATGGCCTCCTGGCCGATAAACCCCTGGATCTCTTTTTTCAGTTCGGCATCATCGATCTGCCCACGGTAGTGGCGCACGCTGTCCATGAAGAACAGCTCGCCCTGGGGAAACAGCAACGACAGGGCATTGAAGAAATGGCTGACCACAGGCCCTTGTTCGTGCCAGTTCTTGATGCGCTCGGCAGGCAAGGCAAAACGGATATCGCGACGGATCGGCAACATGGTGCGTGCTCCTGTTCAGAGTCGGGGCTCGTCGTTGGTTTCAAACACTGGCGTGCGCGGCTTGGGCGCCATGCGCTTGCTGGCAAACACCACCAGGGCCTGATAGGCCGCCGGCAGGCAACGGGCGAGCAGGTCCAGGAAATAGGCATCGCGGCCAATCAGCACGCGGCGCTTGTTTTTGCGTACGCCTTGCAAGATCACTTTGGCGGCCTGGTCGGCGTCGGTGATGAAGAGTTTTTCGAAATCGGCGCGGGCTTGTTGCTCGCTGTGGATGAGAAAACCGGTCATGTTCGCGTCGATGCGGCTGCTGCGGCAGATATCGGTACGAATGCCGCCGGGGTGTACACAGGTGGCCGAGACGCCGCAGCGTTGCAGGTCGAGCTCCTGGCGCAAGGCTTCGGTGAAACCGCGCACGGCGAACTTGGTGGCGTTGTAGCCGCTCATGCCGGGCTGGGCGAACAGGCCGAACACGCTGGACGTATTGATGATATGCCCGTCGCCGCTGGCCTTGAGGTACGGCAGGAATGCCTTGGTGCCATGCACCACTCCCCAGAAGTTGATGCCGACGATCCATTCCAGGTCGGTGTAATCCACGCCTTCGACGGTGCTCGACAGCGCCACCCCGGCATTATTGAAGACCAGGTTGACCTGGCCGTGCTCGGCCGCGCAACGCGCTGCCCAATCGTGCATGGCCTGGCGGTCGGACACGTCCAGCACTTGGGTGGTGACAGTGACGGGCGACAAGGTCGAGGTGCGGATCAGCGCCAGGGTCTGTTCCAGGCCCTGGCTGTTTTTGTCTGCCAGCGCCAAGTGACACCCTTCCCGCGCCAGGGCCAGGGCCAATGAGCGGCCCATGCCGGACGCCGCGCCGGTGATCGCCGCAACGCGGCCGTTGAATGACTTCATGACAGGCTGCCTTCTGTGGTGGAGTGGGGCGTTGCAACCGCTCGCGGCAGGGCGGGCGCCGGCGCCTGGCTGACGCTGTAGTCTTTGAGGGCAAAATGCCGGGTGACCTGCTTGAAGTGCCAGGTCGAGCCGGGCCACAGCGTGGTGTTCTTGCCGGTGCGCGGGTCGAGGTACCAGCTCTGGCAGCCGCCGGTGTTCCAGATGGTGCGCTTGAGCTTGTCCTGCAACTGCTGGTTGTAGGCGTGCTCCACGGCGTGTTTGACCTCTACCGTGGTAAGGCGCTGGCGCTGCATGTGTTTCAGGGCGTCGAGAATGTACGCGACCTGAGCCTCGATCATCAGGATCATCGAGTTATGCCCCAGGCCGGTGTTGGGGCCCACGATCAGAAACAGGTTCGGGTAGCCCGGCACGGTGGTGCCTTTGTAGGCATGGGCGCCATCGCGCCAGGCATCCATCAGGTCGATGCCGTCACGGCCGATGATGCAGCCACGGGGCAACGGGTCGCTGGCCTGGAAACCCGTGCCGAAGATCAGGCAATCGGCGGGGTGCTTGATACCGTCGGCGGTGATCACGCCGTCGGCTTCGATGCGCAGCACGTTGTCGGTGACCACCTCGACATTGCTGCGCGAGAGTGCCGGGTAGTAATCGTTGGAAATCAGCACGCGCTTGCAGCCGATGGTGTAGTCCGGCGTCAGTGTTTTGCGCAGGGAAGGGCGGGCCACCTGTTTGCGCAGGTGACGCAGGGCGATTTTCTGCACCATTTTCATCAGGCGTGGATGCAGGGCAAAGCCCACCACGCGGCCTTCCAGTGCCCAGTAAAGCGCAGCACGCACCAGCTTCTGGGTGAGCGGTACATGCTTGAACAACCAGCGCTCGGCAGCGGAAATCGGCCGATCAGGTTTGGGCATGATCCACGGCGGTGTGCGCTGGAACAGGTCCAGGTGCGCTACCTGCGGGGCGATCTGTGGCACGAACTGGATGGCGCTGGCACCGGTGCCGATCACCGCCACGCGCTTGCCCTTCAAGGAGTACTCGTGATCCCACTGCTGGGAGTGGAAGCGCTTGCCCTTGAAACTGTCCAGCCCTGGGATATCCGGCATTGCCGGGCGCGACAAGCCCCCCATTCCCGACACCAGCACCCGTGCGCTGACGTGGCGGCCGTTACTGAAGGTCAGCTGCCAGCGCTGCTGCTGTTCATCAAACACCGCACGTTGCAGGCCCATGCCAAAGCGCAGGTAGGGCGCCAGTTCGAAGCGCCTGGCGCAGTCTTCCAGATAGGCGCGGATCTCGGGTTGCGCCGCGAACTGTCGCGTCCAGTTCGGATTGGGCGCAAAGGAAAACGAATACACATGGGACTGCACGTCGCAGGCGCAACCTGGGTAGTGGTTGTCGCGCCATGTACCGCCGAGGGTCTGGGCCTGTTCGGCGATAAAGAAGTCGGTGAGCCCGGCTTCCTTGAGTTTGATCGCCATGCACAGGCCCGCGAACCCGGAGCCAATGATGGCGATGTCGATTGAGTCACTGGGGGCATTCATAGGGCTGCCTCGTCAATAAAGCGCTTGGGCATCGGATGTGCTCCTGTTTTTGTTTTGTCTTTTAGATAGAACACCATTGCAAAGGAAAATTGAATTATTTATTTTAAAAAAGATTTTAAATAATCTACCTGAAAAATTCGCCTACGCTAGGGCCTTGTTGCGCATGAGCGATTTGTCCGACGGACGAACGTGGTATGCATGAAGTCTAGGTCCAGGGTGTGGACGATGGCTGGGGCCAGATCAATTCCGGTCGGGTCGCCAGCAGCAGGGAAGCAGAGGACCGAGCTATGGCTGTCGAATGGGTTGTCGCTGCGGGAGTGCTGGCAGGCGCCAGTGCTGCGTTGTGGGGCTTGAGTGCCTGGATGACGCGGCGCATTGAAGCGACTGTGCCGATCAACGGGCGCTTCGTCGAGGTGGATGGCGAGCGCTTTCATTATGTCGAAGAGGGCAAGGGCCCGCCGCTGGTGATGATTCACGGGCTGATGGGCAGTAGTCGCAACCTCACCTATGCCTTGTCCGGTCAGTTGCGTGAGCATTTTCGGGTCATCAGTCTCGACCGGCCGGGCTCAGGCTATTCCACCCGGCACAGCGGTACGCCGGCAGACTTGCCGGCCCAGGCGCGACAAATCGCGGCCTTCATCAATACGCTGGATCTGGGCAAACCGCTGGTACTGGGGCACTCCCTGGGCGGCGCGATTGCCCTGGCGCTGGCCCTTGACCATCCCCATGCCGTTTCCGGGCTGGTGCTGGTTGCGCCCTTGACTCACCCCCAACGCATGCTGCCGCTGGTGTTCCTGTCTCTGGCCGTGCGCCCGGCCTGGCTGCGGCGCTGGGTGGCGCACACCTTGACCCTGCCCATCGGCCTGCTGACCAAAGACTCGGTAGTGAAGGGCGTATTTGCCCCCGATCTTGCGCCACCAGACTTCGCCACCCGTGGCGGCGGTTTGCTGGGCATGCGCCCCGACAACTTCTACGCCGCGTCCACCGAGATCAACCGGGTCAACGACCACCTGCCGGAGATGGTCAAGCGCTACTCACGATTGACCCTGCCCATCGGCCTGATCTACGGGGCGCAGGACAAGGTGCTCGACTTCCAGAAACACGGCCAGGCCCTGGCCAGCAAGGTGCCAGGGCTGAAAATGCAGGTGATTGAAGGCCGTGGGCATATGTTGCCGATCACCGCCACCGAGCGCGTGGCGGCGCTGGTGGAGCAGGTGGCCAAGCGGGCTCGACCCGGCGAGAGCGTCCGGCCGATAAACCCACCTGTCGCCCTGGCGAGCCAGTAACAGCGCCACCTGACTGCGGCGCCTGGCGTTGACGCCTGCCCCTGAGTACCTGACCAAACGGCTGAAAAGAGACTGCTCGGTCACGGAAAAAAGGGCTGGAGAAACTAGTTGACGACCTAACGATTCCGCGCTATTTATTTAAAAAAATTATTTCAATGTGTAATTTGAAATTATTTTTGAAATGCCTAAGAGCGAATAAAATAATGAAAAAAACGCCTTTTATCGCATGGTTGATTTCCAGGAGCAGTCAACGCTCCGTATATCTGTCGTCTGCCTCGTTGCCCACCGAATGCGTTCGGAGGCTGCCATGAACCAGACTCTGGCAGCCCCGCATGTCTGGGCCGACGGCAAACGCCACCTGTGGTGGCTCGGCATCATGCCGCTGGCGACGCCCTTGCTCTCCGGCGCCCTTGCCATCACCACAGGCGTGCAACAACTGTGGTGGGTGGGCGTGCTGGTGATCTTCGGCTTGATCCCGCTGATTGACGGCCTGCTCGGCGAAGACGTCAGCAACCCGCCCGAATCTGCGGTCAGCCACCTTGAATCCCAACGCTACTACCGCTGGATCGTCTACACCGGCGTGCTGTTTGTGATTGCCTCGGTGGTCATCACCGGTTGGCTCGCTGCGGGCGGTATAGACTGGATCATCAACGGCGGCCTGTTGCACGCCACGGCCACCCTGGAACCCTCGAACTGGCTGGCCAGGACCGCCGCGTTCATCACCGCCCGCACTGAACTTCACGGTGCAGTCAGCTGGTTGACTTATGTGGGCATGGCCATGTCCACCGGTGCCGCCACCGGTATTGCTATCAATACCGCCCATGAACTAGGGCACAAACCCAAACCCCTGGAAGTGTTCCTGGCCAAGGTCACCCTGGCGCCGACCTTCTACGGCCACTTCTACACCGAACATAACCGTGGCCATCACGTACGGGTCGCCACTCCGGAAGACCCCGCCAGCTCGCGCCTCGGTGAAAGTTTCTGGGCATTCCTGCCGCGTTCGGTGTGGTTCAGCGCTGTGTCGGCCTGGAACCTGGAGCGCGAACGCCTGCGCAAACTCGGCCTGCCGGCCCTGCACTGGAAGAACGCGGTGCTCAGCGCCTGGATGTACAGCGTGGTGTTGTGGGGCGCAATGATTGCCTGGCTGGGGGCGGCGGTAATTCCGTTCCTGATTATCCAGGGCATCTACGGGTTCTCGTTGCTGGAAGTGGTGAACTACGTCGAGCATTACGGCCTCAAGCGTCAGAAGTTGCCCAATGGCCGTTATGAACGCTGCTCACCGCGTCACTCGTGGAACAGTAATCGAATTGTCACCAATATCTTTCTGTTCCAGTTGCAGCGCCACTCCGATCACCATGCCAACCCCACGCGTAGTTATCAGTCGCTGCGTCACTTTGATGAATCACCGCAACTTCCGTATGGCTACGCCAGCATGATTGTCTGGGCTTATGTGCCGTACTTGTGGCGGCGTCGCATGGACCATCGTGTACTGAATCACTATGCCGGCGATATCAACCTGACCAATCTTCAGCCGTCAAAGCGCTTGAAGTACCTGGAGAAGTACAGCGGCACTGCCAAGCCGTTTTGAGATGAAGTAAGCCTTCAGGGTGTACTCGGGATCTGTGTATCGCGCAGGTCCCTGTCGCCCGGCGTTTTGAGTGCAAGCACCTGGTTTGACCCTACAACAATAATTTCAAGGGAAGGACGTACACCATGCAAAGTTCTGCCAAGTTCACCGCCCACATCCTGTTGGCGGCCATGGGCCTGATTGCTTACCACCAGGCCCAGGCTGCGCGTATCGAACCCGCTGGCAGTGCCTTCACCGCCCAAGGACCTATCAGCTTTTCCAAAGGCAAGCTCATCAGTGCCGACTGCACCATCAAGGTAGCCGGCAAGGTTGCAGCCGATGGTTCATCGGTGAATGTCGACAAAGTCGAGTTCGACGGTGGCCTCAAGTGCAGCCGTGTCGAAGCCATCAACTTGCCCTGGGTGTTAATCGCCAAAGATACAAACAGCGGCTCCATGTCGAAGATCAGCGTGGACGTGCATGCCTTTGGCCTGGGCGGCAAGTGTGGGCCGTCGACGGTCGACGGAACTTGGGATAACGCCACCGGCAAGTTGGAAGCCGTTGATGTTGCGATTGGCGAAGACTGCAAGATCAAGACGGTGTCGATCAAGATGCCGCCCAACTTCAAAGTTGTCGAATAACACGTTCCGACAGTTGTAGCGGTAAATGCATTGAAATTTGGCTGGAAAGGGAAGTTCTGCAGTTTCACCGTGACCTCTCGATCATGGCCATTACCCCTGGCGAAATGAATCGCCATAACATGTGAGGAAAAACAATGAAAAGCTTGAAAACTCTCGTGTCGCTCTCTGCCTTGGCTGTTTGCATGGGTGCTGCTTCCATGGCCAATGCCTACAGCATCACGCCGGTTAATTCGAACTTTACGGCGCCTGGCACTATTTCGGTGAAGTCACCGTCGTCCTATCAGGCCACCGTTAACTGCACCGCCAACTTTACCGGCAACGTCGACGCCACTGGGGTGGCCAAGATCACCGGGGTGACGGTGAGCGGTAGCGGCCTTTGCGCATTGCCAAAAATCACTGGGTTGCCATGGACATTGACCGCCACCGGCCCAGCGGCAGGTTCGGTCGCCAATGTCGGCTATACCATCGCCTCTTCGGTCCTGTACCCAGCCTCTAACTGTGGCCCATCGACCATCACCGTGGGCTACAGCGGTGGGGTGCTGACGGCGGCCAACCAAGGGCTCAGCGGCAGCTGCACCGTGGTGAGCTTGAGCGTGACCCCAAGCCCAACCTTCACCATCGTGCCTTGATGGCCGGTCGGAACACTGGGTTGATCACCTGCTGAAAGACTGGCGCCTTTTCCAGGCGCCAGTTCAGGCAGTGCCGGGCAGCAAGACGAACGGGCGAGGCCGGTTCACAGGGATAACAAAAAGGAGTGCCGCATGAATAATAAGAAACAACACGTGCAGGTTTTGCTGGGGCTGGCGTTGATGGGAGGGGTAACCGCCTTCATCGCGCCTGCACAGGCTGGCGGTTTTTCAACCCCGACCTACGGCGCACCTGGTTGGGGCAGGGCATTTGCCGGCGGCTCGTTGTTCAAGAACGACCCTAGCTCGGCCTACAACAACCCGGCCGCCATGGCGTTTGTCGAACACAATGTTGCGCAATTCACGGTCGACTATGCGCGCATCAAGATCAAGTATAAGGGCAGTGCCTCGGATTACGCCGGCAACCCGATTTCCAGTACGCCGTTGGACGAGAACGGTTTTCCCGATGGCGCCGCAACCGCTGTCAATAACAACGACGGTGGCCAGGGCGGCTTCACGGCCTGGCTGCCCACCGGCTTCATGGTAATGCCCTTGGGCGACCGGTTTGCCTTCGGTTTGAGCCAAGTGGTACCTCAGGGCATGCGCTCTACCTGGAATGAAGACTCCAAACTGCGCGACTTTGCCGTGGATACCAAAATCGAAACCGTCGGGTTGACGGGCTCGCTGTCGTTTAAAGTCAACGACCAGTTCTCCGTGGGCGGCGGCATGATCGTGCAGCACAGCAAGGGCTTCGTCAGCCAGAACGTCGACCTGTTGTCCGCTGCGGCAGTGTCGGACTCCGAGCTGGGCGGGATCAACTTCCCCTCAGACGTGGGCCATGCGCTGATGCGGGTCAAGGTCGACAATATTTCTACTGGCTGGTTTGCCGGCGTGGTGTGGAAGCCCACCGAGCGCGACACCCTGGGCCTGAATTACCACGCCAAGATCAAAAACAAGATGACGGGTAAGTACAACCTGTACGCCGATCAGTTTTCCTACAACCTTATGACTCAGCCCAGCCCATTCGGGGGCACCGGTACGCTGGTCAACACCGCCTACCCCGGGCTGGAATTGGCCCCCAACGGTGCGCATGCCAAGGTTCAACTGGATATTCCTGCCACCGCGGGCCTGGATTGGGTGCATCAGTTCAACGATCGCCTGACCTTGGGTGCCAGCGTCACGTGGACCGAATGGTCGTCGTTCAAGGACCTGACCCTCGACTCCGGCGATATGCGCATTGTCTCCATTCCCTACAACTACAAAAACACCTGGATGTACTCCCTCGGCGGTGACTACCGTGCGACCGATGAACTGACCTTGCGTGCCGGCGTGGCTATCGACCAGACGCCTACACGTAACTCCACCCGCGATCCACGTATCCCCGATGGCGACCGTACGTTCCTTTCGCTGGGGGCTGGCTACGATGTGAAGGCGGTCAAGGGCTTGAGTCTGGATGTGGCCTATTCCCATCAGTTCGTGCAGAAGGTCAATCTCAAGACCAAAAACATCGACCGACTGGGCGGTGCAAGTCTGGATGGCAAGGCCGAGTCTTCCGGTGATGTGGTCAGTTTGTCAGCGACCTATGCGTTCTGACGGGGCCTGAGGACGATGGCGGAGGGCGGCAAGCGCATCTTGCAGCCTTCCTCCGAGCTGCGTCTTTCTACAGGGCGGTGATCTATGTCGGTGAGGACCGGTTGAGGCATTCAGCCGTGTTTTTTTTGGCTTAATTATTAAATAAAAATTTCAAAACAAAATTTGAATTTGCTCTTTAAAGTTTGTAGTGTGGTTTTCAGCCGCAGTTCATATCGAGTTGCCCACGCGTTTGCCACACCCTGAATCAAGTAGAGGTATCCCCATGCTTATCTGGTTATTGGTGGGTCTCGCCGCCGCGATTACCCTGGCGTATCGACAAGCCGCCGCTACCTTGTGGCTGGGCGCTGGCCTGGTCTGGTTGGTGGTGGGTTACCTGTTCAACGCAGTGGCCGTGCCGGGCATTGCCTTGGCGGCAGTGCTGGTGGTGCTGCCCGCCTTGGTGCTGGCGATCAAACCCCTGCGCCGCAAACTGTTGACCACCAAGGCTCTGGGCCTGTTTCGCACGATCATGCCGGCGATGTCCGATACCGAGCGTGCGGCTATCGAGTCCGGCACCGTGTGGTGGGATGCCGAGCTGTTCAGCGGCAAGCCCGACTGGCAGCGCCTGCTGCAAGCCGCGCCGGCCAGCCTGAGCGCGGAGGAGCAAGCCTTCCTCGACAATGAAGTCGAAACCCTGTGCGACATCGCCAACGACTGGGAAACCACGCAGGTCTGGCAGGACATGTCCCCAGAGGGCTGGCAGTACACCAAGGATGCCGGGTTCCTCGGCATGATCATTCCCAAGCAGTACGGCGGCAAAGGCTTCTCCCACTACGCCCATTCCCAGGTGGTGATGAAGCTGTCGACACGCTGCTCGGCGGCAGCGATTTCGGTGATGGTCCCCAATTCCCTGGGCCCGGCCGAGCTGCTGCTGCATTACGGCACCGACGCCCAGCGCAACTACTACCTGCCGCGCCTGGCACGCGGTGACGACATTCCGTGTTTCGCCCTGACCAGCCCCTATGCCGGCTCGGATGCAGGCGCGATCCCCGACCTGGGCATTGTCTGCAAAGGCATGCATGAGGGTGAGGAAGTACTGGGTTTCAAAGTGACCTGGGACAAGCGCTACATCACCCTCGGCCCGATTGCCACGGTGCTGGGCCTGGCGTTCCGTGCCGAAGACCCGCAGGGCTTGCTTGGCGCGCCAGGTTCCCTGGGCATTACCTGTGCGTTGATCCCCACCTCCCATCCAGGGGTAAACAGCGGCCGGCGTCACTGGCCGTTGAATGCGGTTTTCCAGAATGGCCCAACCACCGGCAAGGATGTGTTCATTCCCTTGGAATGGGTGATCGGCGGCCGCGAACAAATCGGCAACGGTTGGCGCATGTTGATGGAATGCCTGGCGGCAGGTCGGGCGATTTCCCTACCTTCGGCCAACGTCGGCCTGGGTAAAGTGGCGGTGCGCGGTACCACAGCCTATGCGGCGATGCGCAAGCAATTCGGCCTGCCCATCGGCAAGTTCGAAGGTGTACAGGCGCCGCTGGCGCGCATGGCCGGGCATCTGTATGCCTGTGATGCGGTGCGCAAGGTGTCGGTGGCATCCCTGGACGCCGGCGAGAAACCGTCGGTGATCTCGGCCATTGCCAAGTACCACGTCACAGAGCGGGCGCGCATCATCGTCAACGACGGCATGGACATCGTCGCCGGCAAAGGCATTTGCATGGGCCCCAATAACTTCCTCGCCCGTGCCTACCAGCAAAGTCCCATCGCCATTACGGTGGAGGGCGCGAACATCATGACCCGATGCCTGATCATCTTTGGCCAGGGCTTGATTCGTTGCCATCCCTACGTGTTCCGCGAGATGGAGGCGGCGCACAACCCCGACCGGCGCAAGGCCTTGGAAGACTTCGACAGCGCAATGTTTGGCCATGTGAGTTTTGTCGTGGCCAACACCGTACGCGCAGCGGTGCATGCCCTGACCGGCGGGCGCCTGATTGCGGCCCCGGCCAAGACCGACCCGGCGCTGGCTGCCTACTACCGCCAGGCCAATCGGCTGTCGGTGGTGCTGGCGCTGATCTCGGATATCTCCATGGGCGTGCTGGGCGGTGCCCTCAAGCGCAAGGAAAGTATTACCGGGCGCCTGGGGGATATTTTGTCGCAGCTGTACATCCTGTCTTGCGTGCTCAAGCGCTTCGAGGATGACGGTAGGCCCCAGGCGGACTTGCCGCTGGTGCACTGGGCGGCCCAGGACGCCTTGTTGCGCGCCCACGAAGCCTTGGCCGAAGTGCTCGACAACTACCCTTCAAAACCCGCAGCAGCAGTGGTGCGCACCTTGAGCTTTCCGTTTGGCATCCCGCTGCGCAAACCGTCGGACCGCCTGTTGGCGCAGGTGGCGGAGGTGGTGCAGACCCCTGGCGAGACCCGCGACCGTTTGCTGGCCAACTCCTACATCCCACGTGCGGAAGTCGACAAGCTGGCCTACGGCGAATTGGGTTTCCGTTTGCTGCCCCAAGTGGAGCTGATCGAGGCGCGGCTCAAGCCCGCCATCAAGCAAGGTCTGCTCGGCCCGCTGCCGATTTCTGCCACGGCCTTCACCGATTGGCGCGTGAAGGCGCGGGCGCTGGATTTGATCAGCGACGACGAAGACGCCTTGCTGGCGCGCTATGTGGAATACGCCGACCACGGTATCCAGGTGGACGACTTTCCCCAGGACTTTGGTTTGCTGGAGGCCCTGCAGCAGCGTAAGCAGGCGCTCGAACCGGTGGCCAAACGGCGCAGCGCTCCGGTCAATTAAGAGAACCCCGGTCCACCTGTGGGAGCTGGCTTGCCTGCGATGGCATCACCTCGGTTTGACTGATACACCGAGTCGTCGGCATCGCAGGCAAGCCAGCTCCCACATTCGATCGGGTTTACAAGACAGCCATTGTGTTGTGAGTGGAACCCTCTATGAGTGACAGTTACCTTTCGTTTGTTAATTCCCCCTGGGGCCGGCGTCTGGCCCAGGCGGTCGGCTTGCCGCAACCCTTGCCCCTGCAACGGCATCGCAGCGGCCAGGCCGGCCTGGCTAATCCTGTGATCATCGCCGGGGCAGGGCGCCTGGAGGCCTCGGTGCAGCGCGTGTTCAGCGCCACCGACACCGTCGCCGCGACCCCGGCGACGCTCAAGGCACCGTCCACGGTCAAGGTGCAAGGCGCGGTGTTCGATGCCAGCGGCGTGACCGACCTGCAGCAGCTGGATGAGCTCTACCTGTTCTTTCACAGCAACGCCAAGCGCCTCGGCCAGCATGGCCGGGTGGTGGTACTCGGTACGGCACCCGAGCATTGCGACGACTTGCCCCAGGCCATCGCCCAACGCGCCCTTGAAGGCTTGGTGCGTTCGCTGGCCAAGGAGCTGCGCCGCGCGATCACCGTGCAACTGCTGTACGTGGCGCCGGGCGCGGAAGACGCGCTGGACAGCAGCCTGGGGTTTTTCCTGTCGCGCCGCTCCGCCTATGTCTCGGGGCAAGTGGTGCGCCTGGAAAAACCGGTCGATGGCCATGCCGCCATCAACTGGGACAAACCCTTTGCCGGCAAACGCGCCCTGGTCACCGGCGCCTCCCGTGGCATCGGCCTGGCGATTGCCCAGGTGCTGGCGCGGGACGGTGCCCATGTGGTGTGTGTGGACGTGCCCCAGGCCCAGGAAGCCTTGCAGCAGGCGGCGACCAGCGTGGGCGGTTCGGCGTTGCCCCTGGATATCACCGCCGCCGACACCGCCGCGCTGTTGCAAACCCACGTCAGCCAATACGGCGCCTTTGATGTGGTGGTGCACAACGCCGGCATCACCCGCGACAAGACCATCGCCAAAATGACCGAGGGCGCCTGGCGCAGTGTGCTGGCGGTCAATCTCGAAGCGCCGTGGCAGCTCAGTGAGGCCTTGCTCGACAGCCAGGGTTTGAACCCTGGTGGGCGCATTGTGTGCGTGTCGTCGATTTCCGGTATCGCCGGCAACCTGGGGCAGAGCAACTACGCCACGTCCAAGGCCGGTGTGATAGGCCTGGTACAGGGCCTGGCACCGCGTGCGGCAGCCCGGCAGGTCACGGTGAACGCGGTGGCACCCGGCTTTATCGAGACCCAGATGACCGCGAAGATCCCGCTGATGATCCGCGAAGCGGGGCGGCGCATGAATTCGTTGTCCCAGGGCGGGCAACCCATCGACGTGGCCGAGACCATTGCCTGGCTGGCGCATCCGGCGTCGGGCGGCGTCAATGGCCAGGTGGTGCGGGTGTGCGGCCAAAGCCTGTTGGGAGCCTGACCGATGGACTACGTGACGCAGATTATCGACCCACCGCCGTCGCGCACGCAGTTATTGCTCGACGGCCTGCGCGCCTTGCGCAAACCCAAACTCGACGGTGCGCCGCCATTGCCTGCAGCACGCCTGGTGCGCAGCGCGGTGGAGCTTTCGTCGGCCGGTATCGCCGCTTACGCACGGGCGTGCGGTTTTCGTCGCGAGCAGGGCGTGCCATTGTCCTATCCCCATGTGCTGGCGTTCCCACTGCACCTCATGCTGCTGACTCGGCCAAGCTTCCCGTACCCGGCCAGTGGCATGGTGCACCTGGCCAATCGCATTTGTCAGCACCAACGCTTGCACGAGGGCCAGGCGGTGCGCCTGGAAGTGTATTGCGAGCGCTGGGTGGCCCATCCAAAAGGGCAGGCCTTGAGTATCGCCACCCGTGCCTACAGCCAGGAAACCCTGGTGTGGGAAAGCGACAGTCTGTATTTGCGCCGTGACGTCAGCAATCCGGTGGGTGAACCCTGGAATGACCCTCTGCCACTGCAGGAAGACGGTCTGTTACGCACCCAGCGCTGGGTACTGCCCGCCGACCTGGGGCGACGCTTTGCCAAGGTGTCGGGGGATTTCAATCCCATTCACACGTCGGTCATCGGTGCCAGGCTCTTCGGCTTTCGTCGCGCCATCGCCCATGGCATGTGGACCCTGGGCCGCGCATTGGCAGCGCAACAGCCGCCCGCTGGCCTGGACCAGGCCGAGGCCCATTGCGACTTCAAATTGCCGATCTTCCTGCCCGGCCAGGTAGCCCTGTGGGGCCACCCCGTAAGCGGGCCACGGCGCGAGTTCGAAGTGCGCAATTTCGCCGGGGACAAGCCCCATATGCGCGGGCTATTCATTTGGAAAGAGAGCCAGCAATGAGTGACTACAGTTTTACCCCAGCCCCGACCCGCCGCGTGGCGATTATCGGCGGCAACCGTATTCCATTTGCGCGCTCCAACACGGTGTATGCCCACGACAGTAACCAGGACCTGCTGGTCGCCGCCCTGCAAGGATTGGTGGAGCGCTACAACCTGCACGGCCAACGCCTGGGTGAGTTTGCCGCCGGAGCGGTGATCAAGCACTCACGGGATTTCAACCTGGCCCGCGAGGCGCTGTTGTCCACCACGTTGTCTGCGCAAACCCCTGCCTATGATGTGCAACAAGCCTGTGGCACAGGGCTTGAAGCTGCGCTGCTGGTGGCGAATAAAATCGCCCTCGGCCAGATCGAAGTGGGCGTTGCCGGTGGTGCCGACACCACCTCCGACGCGCCCATTGGCATCAACGAATCCTTGCGCCATACCTTGCTTGCGGCCAATCGCGCCAAAAGCCTGGGCGACAAGCTCAAGGCCTTGATGAACGTACGCCCATCGATGCTGTTCAAACCGTTGCTGCCGCGCAATGGCGAGCCGCGCACCGGCCTGTCCATGGGCGAGCACTGCGAAGAAATGGCCAAGCGCTGGCAGATCAAGCGCCTGGCCCAGGACGAGCTGACCCTCACCAGCCACCAGCGCCTGGATGCGGCTTATAAACGCGGCTTCTTCGACGACCTGATCAGCCCCCATCGCGGCTTGGCCCGTGACAACAACCTGCGTGCCGATATCAGCCTGGAAAAGCTCGCCGGCTTGTCGCCGGCCTTCGACCGCCAGAACGGCACGCTCACCGCCGGCAACTCCACGCCCCTGACCGATGGCGCCTCGGTGGTGCTGCTGGCCAGTGAAGAATGGGCCGCCGCCAATGGCTGGCCGGTGTTGGCCTACTTGCGCACCGGCGAAACGGCTGCGGTGAATTTTGTCGACGGCACCGAGGGCCTACTGATGGCGCCGGCTTACGCCGTGCCACGCATGCTTGCGCGGGAAGGCTTGAGGTTTGCCGACTTCGACTTCTTCGAGATCCACGAAGCGTTCGCCGCCCAGGTGTTGTGCACGCTCAAGGCGTGGGAAGACCCGCAGTATTGCCGCGAGCGACTCGGCCTTGACGCCCCCCTGGGCGCCATCGACCGGGCCAAGATGAACGTCAACGGCGGCTCATTGGGCTGCGGCCATCCGTTTGCGGCCACCGGTGGCCGGCAACTGGCGGCGCTGGCCAAGGCCATCCATGAACGCGGTGGCGGTCGCGGCCTGATTTCGATCTGCGCGGCGGGTGGGTTGGGCATCACCGCCATCGTCGAAAAGTAGCGCTATCAAAAACAACAATAAGGACACTGCGATGAACGCTATCAGCCTGGAACACACCGAACGTATTTGGTTGAACACTTACCTGCCCGGCGTGCCAGCGGACATTGACGCCGGGATCGAGGATTACCCGTCGCTGCGCGAAGTGTTCCTGGAGCATCTGGAGAAGTTCCGTGAACGGGTGGCCTACGTCAGCATCGGCACGCAAATGACCTATGCCGATTGGCGCACCCAGGGCATTGCCTTTGCCGCCTGGCTGCAGGACCAGGGCGTGAAGAAGGGCGACCGCGTGGCCCTGATGATGCCCAACTGCTTGCAGTACCCGATCTGCCTGCTGGGCACGATCCTGGCCGGGGCGGTGGTGGTCAACGTCAACCCGTTGTACACCGCCCACGAACTCAAGCACCTGCTCAAGGACAGTGGCGCCGAAACCGTGGTGATCTTCGAAAATTTCGCGCATACCCTGGAAAAAGCCATGGTGGGCAGCAGCGTCAAGCGAGTGGTGGTCGCGGCCATTGGCGACTTGCTGGGCACCTTCAAGGGCGCGGCAATGAACTTCATCCTGCGCAGCGTGCAGAAGCAGGTACCGGCCTTCAGGCTGCCCGGTTCGCTGCGTTTCAACCAGGTGCTCAAACAGGGCAGGGCCATGCACCATTTGCCGGTCAGCCTGCACCGCGATGAACTGGCCTTCCTGCAATACACCGGCGGCACCACCGGCGATGCCAAGGGCGTGATGCTCAGCCATCGCAATATCATTGCCAACCTGCTGCAAGCCAAGGCCTGGGTCGGTGACCAGTTAAACCTGCACAAGCAGGAAACCAACGTGACCTTGCTGCCGCTGTACCACATCTTCTCACTGACGGTGAACTGCCTGATGTTCATGTGCCTGGGCGGGCGCAATATCCTCATCGCCAACCCTCGGGACGTGAAGCGCGTGCAAATGATCCTGCGCAAGGAACGCTTCAATGGCATTGCCGGGGTGAACACGCTGTTCAACGGGTTGCTGGAGAACAAGGAATTTTGTGCACGGGACTTTTCCGACCTGCGCCTGGTGATTGCTGGCGGCATGGCCACCCACACCGCCGTGGCCAAGCGCTGGAAAGAGGTGACCGGGCTGCCGATCATCGAAGGCTACGGGCTGACCGAATGCTCGCCCGTGGTGAGCATCAGCCCTATTGATATTTCCCGCATGCGCGAGATGGAATTCACCGGCAGCATTGGCGTTCCATTGCCCTCTACCTGGGTGCGCTTCGTACGCGAAGACGGCGAACTGGCGGATATCGGCGAGCAGGGCGAGTTGCAAGTACGTGGCCCGCAAGTGATGCAGGGCTACTGGCAACGGCCGAAGGAAACCGCTGAGGTGCTGGATGCCGAGGGCTGGTTGTCCACCGGGGACATCGGCGTGATGGACGCACGCGGGTATATCCGCCTGGTGGACCGCAAGAAGGACATGATCCTGGTCTCGGGCTTCAACGTGTACCCCAATGAAATCGAGGACGTGGTGGCCATGCACCCTGGGGTTGCTGAAGTGGCGGCCATTGGGGTCGAAGACCCAGTGACCGGGGAGAAGGTCAAGATCATCGTCGTGCGCAAGGACCCGACCCTGACCCAGGAGCAGATTCTTGCGCACTGCCGGGAGTACCTGACGGGGTACAAGCTGCCAAAGTATGTGGAGTTTCGCACCACGGAACTGCCCAAGACCACGGTGGGCAAAGTGCTGCGTCGGGCCTTGCGCTGATTGAATGGTTCAGATGACCAAATGTGTGAGCGGGCTTGCTCGCGAATGCGGCGGTTCAGGCACTGAAGGTGCCGACTGACACAGCGTATTCGCGAGCAAGCCCGCTCCCACTTTTTAAACCGTGCCCACTTTTACCCAGCGTTCCTCAAGGGCGGCCACTCGAATCGCCGTCGCCAACCGCTCCACCTCCCACGCCGCTTCAAAGTCCGTCCCCTGATCCCCTTGGCCGGCCAGCGCCATGATCAACTCGTGCACTTCCAACGTCTTCAATTCGTTGTAACCCAACTGATGCCCCGCCGCCGGGCTGAACGCCGCATAGCCGGGCAGGGCGGGGCCAGCCAGCAGGCGCTGGAAGCCGTCCTGGCCGATGCGGTGCAGGCGCAGTTCATTCAAGCGCTCCTGGTCAAACGCCAGCGTGCCTTGGGTGCCGCTGATCTCGAAACTCAGATGGTTCTTGTAACCGTGCTTGAGCCAACTGCTGCTCACCGTGCCGCGTGCACCGTTGGCGAAGCGCAGCAGGGCGTGCACCTGGTCATCCACGGCAATGGCTTTTGAGGTTGGGCTGCCGGCAGTGGCGGGGCGTTGGTTATGCACGGTCTGGGTATCGGCACAGACATGGGTCACGTCGCCCACCAGGTAGCGGGCCATTGACAGCAAATGGCTGCCCAGGTCAGCCAGGGCGCCGCCAGCATGCTCCACTTCGCAGCGCCACGACCAAGGGGAGGCCGGGTCCGCCATGAAGTCTTCGCTGAACTCACCTTGGAAACTGATGATCTGGCCCAGTTCGCCCTGGGCAATCATCTGCCGGGCCAGCACGATCATGGGGTTGTGCTGGTAGTTATAGCCGACACGCGTCACCACCCCGGCGGTATGGGCTGCGCGGCGCATGGCGTCGGCTTGTTCGAGGCTGACGGCCAGGGGTTTCTCGCAATACACGGCTTTGCCGGCCGCAATCGCGGCCATGGCCATGGGGTAATGCAAATGGTTGGGGGTGGTGATGGCCACGACGTCGACCTTTGGGTCGTTGATCAGCGCTTGCCAGTCACCATGGGCCTGGGCAAACCCCCAGGCGCTGGCGCAACGCTGGGCGCGTTCGGTGTCGGCATCGGCCAGGGCGGCCAGCTTGAGCTGCACCGGCAGTTCAAATACCGCCCGGGCGTTGTTGAACGCCAGCGCGTGGGCGCGGCCCATGAAGCCTGTGCCGATCAAGCCGATTCCGAGTTCACGCATCGTCGTGGTCCTTTGGATTATTGTTTTCAGGAAAGCTATTAATGGAATAAAAATTCACTGAATTCAATAGATAGAATAAAAAATTCATTTTTCCTGATCGTTCCCACGCTCCGCGTGGGAATGCCGCCCGGGCGCTCTGCGCCCCGCTGTTTGCGCGGTGAGGACGCAGAGCGTCAGAGGATGCATTCCCACGCGGAGCGTGGGAACGATCACGTCGATCACGTGGGGCCATCATTTCAGCTGATATAGCTATATTCAGCACATGGCCAAACGCCGCCAGTTAACAAAAGATAACGTAGCGCCGATTGTCAGACGATTCCAAAGCCCGATAGGATGGCTCCTGCTTCCTCCAGGCGCTCTAGATTGCAGGTTTCAAGGTCCTGGCAGAGAAGACGACCTAACAATAATAAATGGGAGAAAGGTCTATGAGTGAGCCTGTCATGGGTTGGGTTGTTTGCCGCCCACGCGCCGCACGCAGGGTTGCGTTGCTGGCCACAGCGCTCTCGCTGCTTGCTGGCAGCGCATTGTCGCTGCCGGTTCTGGCCGCCAGCGATACCTCCGCCGCCGCAGTCTTTGCAATTGAATCCCCCAAGGCCGCCAAAGGCTTGATGATCGACGTGGTTCACGCGGGCAAGCGCCTGGTGGCGGTCGGTGATCGGGGGCATATCCTTTATTCCGATGACCAGGGCAACACCTGGGCCCAAGCCAAAGTACCCACCCGGCAACTGCTCACGGCGGTGTTTTTCGTTGATGATCAGCACGGTTGGGCCGTCGGCCACGATGCGCAGATTCTTGCCAGTACCGATGGCGGCGCCACGTGGACCCAGCAATATCAAGACCTCAAACGCGAAGCGCCGTTGCTCGATGTGTGGTTCAACGACGCCAACCACGGCCTGGCCGTGGGTGCCTACGGTGCGTTGATCGAAACCACCGACGCCGGCAAAACCTGGAACGATGTGAGCGAGCGTCTCGACAACGAAGACCAGTACCACCTCAACGCCATCGCCCAGGTCAAGGGCGCCGGCCTGTTTATCGTCGGTGAGCAAGGCAGCATGTTTCGCTCCAGCGACGACGGCCAGACCTGGGAAAAACTCGAAGGCCCCTACGAGGGTTCGCTGTTTGGCGTGATCAGCACCGCACAGCCGCAAACCCTGCTGGCGTATGGGTTGCGCGGCAACCTCTACCGCTCCACTGATTTCGGCAGCACTTGGGAACAGGTCCAATTGAACGCAGCGCGTGGCGCGTTGGAGTTTGGCCTGTCGGGGGCGACCTTGCTGGAGGACGGTTCCCTTGTTGTGGTCGGCAACGGCGGCAGCGTGGTGGTCAGCCACGACGACGGCCAGACCTTCAGTGTGTTCAATCGCCCGGACCGTATTTCACTCTCGGCGGTCACGGCGGCCGGCAATGGCAATTTGATCCTCGCGGGGCAGGGTGGCGTGCGGGTTGCCACATCGGCCGGCGCAGAGCTCTCACAATAATAAGAAGGCGGGGATTCAATGAGCAGTCATCACAACGATAAAGCGACCTTTCTTGAACGTCTGATCTTCAACAATCGCCCGGCGGTGATCGTCATCTGCCTGCTGGTGAGCCTCTTCCTGTTCTGGCAGGCGACCTTGATTCGCCCGTCCACCAGTTTTGAAAAGATGATCCCGCTCAAGCACCCCTTCATCGAAAAAATGATGGAGCACCGTAACGATTTGGCCAACCTGGGCAATACCGTGCGTATTTCGGTGGAAGCCAAGGACGGGGACATTTTCACCAAGGAGTACATGGAGACCCTGCGCCAGATCCACGACGAGGTGTTCTACATCTCCGGTGTGGACCGCTCGGGCCTCAAGTCGCTGTGGAGCCCCAGCGTGCGCTGGACCGAGGTGACCGAAGAAGGTTTTGCCGGCGGGGAGGTGATCCCGCAGAGCTACAACGGTTCGCCGCAGAGCCTCGACCAGTTGCGCAATAACGTGCTCAAGTCCGGCCAGGTCGGGCGGCTGGTCGCCAATGACTTCAAGTCGAGCATCGTTGATATCCCGCTGTTGGAGTCCTACCCGGACCCGCAAGACCAGGGCAAGTTGCTGGCCCTGGACTACCGCAAGTTCTCCCATGAACTCGAAGACAAGATCCGCGACAAGTTCGAAACCCAGAACCCCAACGTCAAGATTCATATTGTCGGCTTTGCCAAAAAGGTCGGCGACCTGATCGATGGCCTGGTGATGGTGGTGCTGTTCTTCGGCGTTGCGTTCGTCATCACCCTGATTCTGCTGCTGTGGTTCACCAACTGCCTGCGCAGCACCATTGCGGTGTTGAGCACGACATTGGTGGCGGTGGTCTGGCAACTGGGGTTGATGCACTTCTTCGGTTTCGGACTGGACCCGTATTCGATGCTGGTGCCGTTCCTGATCTTCGCCATCGGCATTTCCCATGGTGTGCAGAAGATCAACGGCATTGCCCTGCAATCCAGCGAGGCAGACAACGCCCTCACCGCCGCGCGGCGCACCTTCCGGCAACTGTTCCTGCCGGGGATGATCGCCATTCTGGCGGATGCGGTGGGCTTCATCACGCTGCTGATCATCGACATCGGCGTGATCCGCGAACTGGCTATCGGCGCGTCCATCGGCGTGGCGGTGATCGTGTTCACTAACCTGATCCTGCTGCCGGTCGCGATTTCCTACGTGGGCATCAGCAAGCGCGCCATCGCCAAGAGCAAGAAAGACGCGAACCGCGAACATAGCTTCTGGCGCCTGCTGTCCAAATTTGCCAGCCCGAAAGTCGCGCCGGTTTCGGTGTTCCTGGCGTTGATCGCCTTTGGTGGCGGCCTCTGGTACAGCCAGAACCTGAAGATTGGCGACCTGGACCAAGGCGCACCGGAACTGCGCCCGGATTCGCGCTACAACAAGGACAACAACTTCATCATCAGCAATTACTCCACCAGCTCCGACGTGCTGGTGGTGATGGTCAAGACCAAGGCCGAAGGCTGCTCGCGCTATGAAGCCATGGCGCCCATCGACCAGTTGATGTGGAAGATGCAGAACACCGAGGGCGTGCAGTCGGCGATCTCGTTGGTGACCGTGTCCAAGCAAATGATCAAGGGCATGAACGAGGGCAACCTGAAATGGGAAACCCTGTCGCGCAACCCGGATGTGCTGAACAACTCCATCGCCCGTGCCGATGGCTTGTACAACAACAATTGCTCCCTGGCGCCGGTGCTGGTGTTCCTCAACGACCACAAGGCCGAAACCCTCGACCGCGCGGTGCATGCGGTGCAGGACTTCGCCAAGGAAAACAACAAGGACGGCCTGGAGTTCATTCTCGCAGCGGGTAATGCCGGGATCGAAGCGGCCACCAACGAGGTGATCAAGGAGTCGGAACTGATCATCCTGATCCTGGTGTACCTGTGCGTGGCGACCATGTGCATGATCACCTTCCGCTCCTGGGCGGCGACCCTGTGCATCGTGTTGCCGCTGGTGCTGACCTCGGTACTGGGTAACGCACTGATGGCGTTCATGGGCATTGGCGTCAAGGTCGCAACCTTGCCGGTGGTAGCCCTGGGTGTGGGGATTGGCGTGGACTACGGCATCTACATCTACAGCCGTCTGGAAAGCTTCCTGCGCGCTGGCTTGCCGTTGCAAGAGGCGTATTACCAGACGTTGAAGTCCACCGGTAAGGCCGTGCTGTTCACCGGCTTGTGCCTGGCCATCGGGGTGTGCACCTGGATCTTCTCGGCCATCAAGTTCCAGGCCGACATGGGTTTGATGTTGACCTTCATGCTGCTGTGGAACATGTTCGGCGCGCTGTGGCTGTTGCCGGCGCTGGCACGATTCCTGATCAAGCCTGAAAAGCTGGCAGGGCAGAAGGGCAACTCGTTGTTCGCGCATTGATCCTGCTCCCAAAAGGCGGGAGCGGGCTTGCCTGCGATAGGCATAGGTATCTACACAACGTTGGCGCAAAGCTGGACCTGTGGCGAGGGAGCTTGCTCCCGTGACGGCCTGACAGCCGAAGCTGATCCAACTGACGCACCGTGCCAAGTGTGGGAGCTGGCTTGCCTGCGAAGACGGCCTGGCAGCCAACTGGGATGTTGGATCAGAGCGCCTACATGTCTGATACCGCAGGAATGGATATTTACCCGGTATAACTGCGTCGGCCGTCAGGCCGCCATCGCAGGCAAGCCAGTTCCCACAGTTTGATCGTGGGGGTGTCAGGTAGGCGGGCGTTGGCTGTCAGGCCGTCACGGGAGCAAGCTCCCTCGCCACAGGTTTAGCGTCGTACCGAAGTTGTAGATACCTATGCTGCGATAGCATCACCGCAGTGTTCAACCTCTAGGTTACAGCCTGGGCTATCATTGCGGCTTTCCCCAAAATGATTGACTGCCATGACTGCTGACACCCTGACCTGCGTCCTTGCCACCAGCGATATGCTGATCATCAATGGGCTGCACGCCTTTGACTTCGAGCTTGATCAGCAACTGCAGATCCAAAGCATGGATGGCCGGGAACTCAAGCGCTGGACCTTTAGTCCAGAACAGTTAGAGGCGGCTACCTTTGACGAGAGCTTGCAAAGCTGGTTGCTGATCAACGACGACGGTGAACACCGTCTGGTCTGCTTGAGCGCCATCCAGGGCGACAACAATAACGACGAGGACGAAGCAGATGATGCGTAAATTCTGGCCCCTGCTGATGGCAGGCAGTGTCGGTGCGATGTCGGTGCAGGCCGCACCGGCCGATATCCATGAACTGTTGGTCGGCAGCTATACGGCCGGCACCAGTGAAGGGATCTACCGCCTGCAATTCGACAGTAGCACCGGGCAGTTCAGCGGCGAGCCAGTGCTGGCGGCGAAAACCGCCAACCCTTCCTGGCTGACGATCTCCAAAGATCAGAAGCAGTTGTTTGTGGTCAATGAGAACGGCCCCGGCCAGGCAGACCCGGTGGGCCGTGTCAGCAGCTATAGCATCGACCCCCAGAACCACCAGTTGACCCTGATCAACCAGGTGCAGAGCCTGGGCAATGAGCCGACCCATTCCAGTGTGGCCGCCGATGGGCGCTACCTGTTCGTCGCCAACTATTCGGTGGTGGAAGACCCGGGTGGCAGCCTGGCGATCCTGCCGGTGGATGCCAGCGGCAAGCTGTCGGCACCGGTGCAATTGAGCGGGCACCCGGCCAGCCGTGTGAACCCGGAGCGCCAGGCGTCCAACCATGTGCATTCGGTCGTGTCGTCGCCGGACGGCAAGTATGTATTCGTGCAGGACCTGGGCGCGGACAAGGTGTTTGCCTACCGCTACGACCCCAAGGCCAATCACGAGCTGCCACTGACAGCGGCCGACCCGGCGTCGGTGCAGTTGCCACCCGGCAGCGGGCCGCGTCACTTGCTGTTCAGCGCGGACGGCAAACACGCCTGGCTGACCACTGAGATGAGCGCCCAGGTAGCCGTGTTCGATTACAACGACGGCAAGCTGACGCAAACCCAGTTGCTCGACTATGCCGCCGGCCAACCGGTGTCCGACAAGGCCGGTGCGGCGTTGCATGCGTCAAACGACGGCAAATTCCTGTACGTGAGCAACCGTGGCACGGCCAATCAGATGCTGGTGTTCAGCATCGACCCAGCCACTGCGCACCTCAAGGAAATTCAGCGGCGTTCTGTCGAAGGCGACCATCCGCGTGAGTTCAGCCTCGACCCTAGCGGAAAATTCCTGCTGATCGCCAACCAGAAAAGCAATGAAATTGTCGTCGTCGAACGCGACTCCAAGACCGGCCTGCTGGGTAAAACCGTGCAGAAATTGCCGATTGATGCCCCCAGTGACCTCAAGTTCCTGGTGCGTCAATAAGCCACAGGCCCCGCAATGCGGGGCCTGAGCCGTTGTATTAATCGCAGTGATAACGGCTACTGTTTCAAAGCATTTCTAAGGTTCAACCCTCGGGCGTAAGTTGGGTTCCAAGGCCTTCCCAGGCCACCCAACCAAACGAACACAAGGGTTACCGCCATGAACTTCAATCTCTTCTCGATCATCGCTGCTTCTGCTGTTTCCGCCACCGTGGCCTTGCCTGCCGCCGCCAGCGTGGAAGTCACCGGCAAAAAATCCAATGTCACGGCCTATACCCAGAAATACCTGCAACAGAGTGCCAACTTTTATGCGGCGCTGGATCACAAGATTCAAAACTGATTGTCGAGCGACTCAAACCCCAAGCCACTCGCGAGAGTGCCTTGGGGTTTGACGTATCTAGCTGATGGTCAATATCCGACGCAAGGATTCATTCAGGTCTATTGCGCGCGCGCGGGTGAAGCTGCTTGAGATCACGTAATAGAACTCGAAGCTGTAGCCTTTGAACTGGCGCAATTGTTCCCAGTAAAACACCTGCTTGACCGGCGCACCGACGGGCCAGGATTGGCCGACGACTTGTGTCTCGGTATGGAGGATCACCTCGTTCAACCCTTTTACAAGTCGAAAGATCCACAGAATCTCGTCGGTGGGTTGCCGCCAGGCATAGTAGGGGCAGCGTGCGATGACATGCGCCGGGTCGTTACCGATGTGATCGTCTGGGTAGCCCTCAAGGTCCGGTGGCTCCAGGCGAACCACTGAGCCTCTGACCTCGGCGCTGGTTTTCTTGGAGTACACCTCGTAGGGCGGGCCGGACTTTCTCAATACGAAGCTGGTCTCCACCCGGCCCTCAGCGGCCATCCGTATATCAAGGTAATCGATGAACACTGAATAGACCTGGCCACCTCGCCTGATCTCGACAAATTTGTGAATGATTTTGACGCCACCTTTAGGCGGGTAGATGCGGAACATCACATCATAAATATCACCCACCTGGCCCACGCTTGACGGCGTGCGAACCTGCATCTCCAGGGGGTTTTCCCCCACGACTTCAAGGTCGATATAGCCAGGTGGCCCGCCATTGACGATGACGGGGCCATCCGTCAGTTGCTGGCCCAGGTTCACCGAGACCTCCACGCTGGCCGAGCCGGGCGTCGAGACATTCCCCACCAGATCCCGCACCTCCAGCCAGACGTACAGACGATCACTGTCGCCGGCTTCAAGCAAATCCGCATAGGTCACCAGGATCACTGTGGGCTTGAGAGCCCCCGCAATGTTTTGCGTCTTGATCACCGATCCCCAGTGAAGATCGACTTCATCGGTTGGATTGGTGTTTGGGGGCGGCTGGAGCGTGATAGTGACGCCTTTGCTGGCGTTGCCTGGGACGATGACCGTCTCGGATACGCTGAATTTCAGTCCTGAATGCCCGGGTACTGTAGGGCCATCGTTGTCGTCACCGGCGGGAAGGTCGGTCTTGACCAGCGTCAGCAGCGGGTAAGACCTGTCGTAGTCCGTGCCGCCGGCATAGTGGACCACATACACCAGGGCATACGGGCCGTCGGGCAGGTCCTTCTGTTCGGCGGCGAAAAAGTAGGCGTTGTTCAGCTCCTCGCCAGGTTTGAGCTGCTTGGTGGCGAGTACCGACACAGTGCCGTCGTCGAGTAGTTTACCGACGGTGATGACATCGCCGGGGGCCGCGGCCCAGCCTTTGTCTACCTGAATCGTCATGCCCGACTCAAACAACCACTTCGGGACGCCAGCGTCGTAGCCTTTGACGTTCTCACTCATGCCGGGAATGTAAAGCCGGTCGAGGTACTTGGGCGCCTTCTTTTCCTCCAGCGTCATGATGGTGTGTGATGGGGCCGGAACCTTCTGTTTGGCAGAGGCTTTGGTTTTGGTCTTTCCCTCTGCCGCTGCTGGCTTGGTCGCAGGCGCGGATGTCTGGTTTTTTTTGGCTGGCATGGCTGTTCTCCTGTTCCTGCGAAGTGTGCTGTTGGCGCTATCAAACGCCTGAATCCGGGCATTGGCTACTGTCAGAATTAACAGGTACCGATCCAGGTGCATCCTGCACTACCTGTTAATTCTGACAGTAGGCACGCCGCGATTTCAGGCGTTTGATAGTGGTAAGCCAACAGCGCACGACCGTGA